>WSYH01001258.1:56711-75896 GCA_036426205.1 Ascaphus truei | reverse complement strand
TCAGCCTCGCGGTCCGACCCTGGTTTGTGGCGAGCAGAACCCTGACAAAAAAATGTCAAAACGTGGCTTATAAACTATATAAATTAAAAAAAAATTAAATAAAAAATGTATTCCTATAATTATAAGAAAATCATAATAAGACAACCACATATGAGACAGTTAACACATATAATGTCTACAGTATCAAAATTGAGTTCCGGGAAAAAGGAAAGACCATCCATCCTATCAATAACAGGGGAGAATGTGTGTAACAATTAGAAAGTGTGAAAAAATAAAAAATAAAAAAGATTTTATTAACCCAAGAATATTATTAAAATCTTGACACACATATTCTCGCCTGTGTAGAAACCACACAAGAAATGCAAAACATATTATTAAAAAAAACTGCATATGTATATAGATTTATCCAATATTAACACATAAAGATATGCATTTAAGAAAAGATAAAGATATATCAGAATCATGAAGGAATCATGATTCAGAATAGGAATCATCTATCCCTGAATATAAAAATATACAAGATTTATAGAAACCTGAAATAGAAGGGGAATTGGATCATATATAGTAAAAAAAAGTCTTACTATCACACCGATGATATTATGTTGTTGATAAACAAGTTATACATAGTTAATGAACACATATAATTTTTGTAATATGATTAGTCAAAAATAGAAGAGGGAGAACACTTCAGGCTGATATAATAATTACAAAAAATGAGTTAGATCCCAGTCAATGTTCATTCCGTGAGGCACTCTGGTCCTTAAAGTAAAGATCCAGAATGCCTCACGGTGATCCAACTGTAAGGTCCTATTGCCACCCCTATCCAGAGGTGCAACTACCTCAATTCCTTGAAATGTAAAATTATCAGGACCACCTTTATTACAGCTGGAAAAATGTTTGGATACCGGGTGACTGAGATCCCCCATGCACTTAAAATTCATACTGATGTTTTTCGTAACCAAAATTCACGAAACACTTTTTTATGTGCAAACAGCTGCCACCCCAAAGCTTTAATTAAAAGTATTCCAAAAGGGCAGTTGATACGCCTTTGGCGCAATTGCTCTACAGATGAACTACTTAATGTTCAGGTCAAAGACCTATATGATAGCTTTATCAAGCGAGGTTATAACCATAATGATTTCATTAAAACAATACAAGAAGTCTCCTCTATAGATAGAAGACAATTGCTTCAATGGTCCCCTAAAAAATCTGTATTAGATGATTGTCCCCTGTTTATCACATCCTATAGCAATCAGGGAGAACAGATTAAGAGAGTTTAAAAAAAACATTGGTCCATCCTGTCATAGGACCCTGTTCTCAGACCCATAATCTCTACAGGTCCTAGAGTTATATTCAAAAAAGCTAGGACGGTAGCAAGTACCCTCTCACCTAGTCTGTTTAGAATGCCCACTGAAAGTCAATCAAAACTTCCTAAGGGTTCATTTACTGTAGGTGCAATAAATGTAAAATTTGCCCTAAAATGAGACAGTCGAGTACATTTTCATTCACGGTCAATAGAATAACGCATAAGAATATGATGTTTATTAACTGTAATTCGTCATTCGTTATCTATTTAATCACATGTGGCTGTGGATGTCAATACGTGGGTCGAACCACCAGATGTCTCAAAATCAGAATGATGGAGCACTTCAGGCTCATTTCTAATGGGGATCTCAGTCACCCGGTATCCAAACATTTTTCCAGCTGTAATAAAGGTGGTCCTGATAATTTTACATTTCAAGGAATTGAGGTAGTTGCACCTCTGGATAGGGGTGGCAATAGGACCTTACAGTTGGATCACCGTGAGGCATTCTGGATCTTTACTTTAAGGACCAGAGTGCCTCACGGAATGAACATTGACTGGGATCTAACTCATTTTTTGTAATCATTATATCAGCCTGAAGTGTTCTCCCTCTTCTATTTTTGACTAATCATATTACAAAAATTATATGTGTTCATTAACTATGTATAACTTGTTTATCAACAACATAATATCATCGGTGTGATAGTAAGACTTTTTTTTACTATATATGATCCAATTCCCCTTCTATTTCAGGTTTCTATAAATCTAGTATATTTTTATATTCAGGGATAGATGATTCCTATTATGAATCATGATTCCTTCATGATTCTGATATATCTTTATCTTTTCTTAAATGCATATCTTTATGTGTTAATATTGGATAAATCTATATACATATGCAGTTTTTTTTAATAATGTTTTGCATTTCTTGGTGGTTTCTACACACTCGAGAATATGTGTGTCAAGATTTTAATAATATTTTTGTGTTATTAAAATCTTTTTTATTTTTTCACACTTTCTAATTGTTACACACATTCTCCCCTGTTATTGATAGGATGGAGGGTCTTTCCTTTTTCCCGGAACTCAATTTTGATACTGTAGACATTATATGTGTTAACTGTCTTATATGTGGTTGTCTTATTATGATTTTCTTATAATTATAGGAATACATTTTTTATTTTATTTTTTTTATATAGTTTATAAGCCACGTTTTGTCATTTTTTGCATTTTTGTCTCTTTTTTTCTGCATTTTTTGTATTATGTTTTTTAAATATATTCTTTCTTGTTCTTTATAAAGTTATTTTCCTTTTCTGAAAATGTGCAGCAATATTATCTGCCTGTTCTTTATATAACTGGAGTAATCTCCATGCTATATGATGCTTCGTATTGTTCATTTGTATTAGTGTTATTAAAGTTTTGTAATTCAATATGTTTTTCTTTTCAATGGGCCAATCCTGGTACCTGGTGTACCTCCTCTGTTACAAGCGCGACTCAGCACTGAGCCGCGCTGTAATAGTGCGACTCCATTGCGGGACGCACGTTGATGACATCACAGGTACTCCGTTTTGGCGTGAAGTTTGTTTAGATAAATTGACTGTACTATTGTACCTCCTTACACCTTGAGAAAGTCCTAAGCGGACGAAACGCGTTGGTGCGTGGTCCTATTTTTGTACTGACCATTAAAGATTTATGTATATTTTTACCCCTGTCTGAGTTGCCCTTATTATCAGCACTTGCTGCTGCTTCCGCTGTGAGCTGTGCCCCTCTTCTCCTCTGCTGTTCTGAAGTCAAATACAGACTGCAAGAATGGGGAAGAAAATGTGTTCCTGGTGTAAAGAGCCCGGCCACATGGAGCAGTGTCCCTTCAGACCTTATTCAGACAATGAGGATGGCCCTTATTTGGTCCCAGAAAAGGGCAGCAGCCAGTGGACTATTTTTTTCAACGAGTCAAGGAACCACCAGCATCAAGCAATGTGCTGTGGACCCAAGGAGGGTACAGAAGTTTTACTCAGCAAGTGCACATACAGTATCACTGATGAGAAAGAATGCGTGCACAGTTTTGCTGATGTTGTAAAACATACCAAAGTAAAGAAGAAAAAAAAATGTCTACAGAGATGCCTGTGAGAGCTACAAACTCTACAAGCAAAGTCTGCCCACCTGTAGGAATACCACAATTTGAGGTTCTAGCGAATACAGTGACAATAGCTGCAAGAGCGCCTCCTGAAGTCAGGAAGAAAAATATACCCGATAGCCCCAAAATGGAGGACAGGATGTGGCGTTCCTATAATGAACCCTACCCCATGGAAGAGTGGCCCTTCCGGTCCGATAAAGAGGAAGACATCTCTTATGGTGACCCCAAATCGAGTCACATCCACAAAACACCCCATAAATGGTGGGGGTGCCTGAACTTGGTACTAACCGAAAAGACTGTTCTCTATGATGACGAATGTGATCGGCAGGAGCAAGAGCGGGAGCAGCAGAGCACCGAATATTCCGGTCAGCTAACGCAACTGCAAGAAAAGCCTGGCGGACACAGTAAAGATGCTGAAGTTTTAAAAAAAGACAGAGACTCCAGTATTCCTGATGGGACGGAGTCATCCAAAACAAACAGGCAGAAAAAGAAAAGCGGTTCTTCACTTACCGTGGAAGGAACAGACACGTCCGCAGATCCAGTGGAGGAAAAGAGGGACCGAGATGCCCTGCATCATAGAGAAAATGGAGGATTCGTCATGTGGATGACAGAATATCCAGAGGGCTCATGGAAGAAGTCATTTAACCCAAAGAAGTGTCTGTTCAGTGCCAACAGTGTGGAACCCTCCACCAACCATCCCAGGGAATCGGAACCGGAACCAGTGAGTGATGATCCCTTGACCAGCCATAACTGTGATCTGCTCCGTAAAGAATTGAAAATAGAGAGAGAGAAAATAATGCTGAGCTGCAGAAGATGGTACTCGAAAATTTTCTAGGCGGCCAAGACTGAGCTAGCCACTGTAAACACTACTAATGCCACCAAGGTGGAAAAACAGAGTCAATCTGATAGAATGATTGCTAATCTGAAGTATAAGTATGAGGAAGCACTGAAGGAGATTACAGTTTTTCAGCAAGAGGTTCGCAAGTGCCATAGAGAGGTGGAAGTCTCTCAGAATGAGGTTCACACTCCGCATAGAACTGAATGCCTCACACCAGGAGGTCAACAGTGTCTGGACAGAGGTGGACATATCCCAGGAGGTTCATACTATCCGCATAGCACTGAATTCCTCACACCAAGAGATCACCAGTTGCTGCACAAAACTGGAAGTCTCTAAAAAGGAACTTCACAGACTCACTGAGGAGCTGGACATCTCTCAAAGAAATATCCTCAGTCTTAATATGGATCTTAAAGTCTCTTAGAAGGAGCTTCAGACCCTCAACCTAGAGATGGAAGTCTCACGCCAGGAGACCGTCAGTCTCAAAGCAGATGTGCGTAAATGGAAGGTGGACTACAAGGAGGCCCTGAAAATTACAGAGACTGTAAAAGGAGAAAATTTAAGACTGAAAAAAGAAAAATCTGATTTGACAGACCAAGTCAATGGAAAGAATGAAAAGCTGCTCGAGCTTGAAAAAATAAATACACTTTTGGAAGATGAAAAGTTTTAAGCAAAGCACCCACTGCAGAATCAACTGCAAGGTCTGCGTACAAACCTCTGGAATGCCGAGGAGAAGCAGCGAACTCTGCAGAAACAAAATCTGCCGGCTGCTAAAGAAGTACAAGTGCTGCAGGAACATCTGATTTCCCAGTGTGTCCCCGCAAAGCACCATGAGAAACTGAAGGCTACCCTGACCATCACCAAAGCATCGCTAGAAGCCAAGCTTAGAGGCCAGGTGACTCGGTACAAGAGGGAGCACAAGAAGGTCCAGGAACTTAGGCAAACAGCTGTGGTCCGAGCGATGAAATTTACAGTGCTTCACAATATAATGAAGGAGATGTGGAAGCAAGGTCTGTGAAAGCACAGTGAGGAGATGAATACCCTGTGAGGAGAATTACAGGATACACTCAAGAAACAGGGATCTCTCGCGGATGAGATTACAATACTACAAGAAAAGGTATTGACCCTGCCCAAGCATCAGTTTCCCACAGCAACTAAAACCTATGAAGACAAGGGTACAGAGAGAGCTGGGAACACCGCTGATCTAAAAAAACAAGGCTGCAAAGTTTGAACCACCTAAACAAGCACTAGCTAAACCTTCAGCCACCCAACAGGCAACAAAAAAAGTATACGTGCTGAATCAAACCCGGAAGAATCATTAGCTGTTGAAGCTGAAAAGAAAGGACGTTTTCTGGAAGTGGAGGAGGAATTGCAACTCAATCCCAAAGAAGCTGAACTGGCAACCCCATTGAGTGAAAAAAATGCAGAAAGACAGCTTCAAGAGCGGAAAACTCAAAGGGCTATTCTTAAATGCTCTGCAACTGTTGCCATACAGTCTGCCTACAAAAAGAGGAGCACCCGGCGCAAGGGAAATCTCATGACCACACACTCAGTAAAAAGACTATACTTGGAAAAAGTCCTCCTCGAGTGACTGAAGAGTGTTGATCTCAAGTACCTTCGGGAGGAGACACGAATAAACTGGAGAAAGGGCTCCAATCCCAGCAGGACTGAGGATTCATTCCTACATCCACTCTCATTCAAGTCACAGAGATATCTCGAATGAGAGTGGAAGGATGGGCTTCGGACGTGGTAAGCCCGAGCTTTACACAAACATGGGAGATATGTAACAGGGACTTATCCCTGTTAAAGAAACTTGCCTCTAATCCAGCAGTGTGCAGGTTAATTGCATACCAGCAATTAACCAACTCCAACAGATTGATTAGAGCTCTCTCAGAAATAGCCTATTCTGAGACAGGAAGGAGGATTTCTCAGTCTCACAATTGGGACTGACCCAGGAAGGACATATGTCTTGAGCTGCAAAGAGACTGCAGGCTGACAGAAAGATAAAGGGGAGCAGACCTCTATGCCTGGAAGCAGACATTGCCTTGGCACACAAGGGTGCAGACACCAGGAGAGCAGAGAAGCCTTCCCCTACAGCTACAGAAACAGATAAGACTTTCTTATGAGACTGTTATATATATATATGTGTGTATATATATATATATAGTCAATGAAAAAATAGTTTGCACTCACGGTTTCTCAAATGAAGGCAGATGCTCGTCCCATATAGAACCATGTACAGGGTAACCAGGGAAATCCAGGTAACAAAGAGACAGCACACCGCAATAAAATGAAGTAAATAAAGTGTATTAACAACACAGGGCAGCCAATGTTTCGGTCCTCAGAGTGGGACCTTCCTCAGGGCAGTGCAACCAGTGACTAATCAAGACCCCTTAATATACCCCCACCAGTGACTAAAAACACATCTGCACCAAATGAAAAACAATAAATGAAATTAACTACAACTGTGTGAGCACCGCCCACTCAGGCCAGCAGACCAATGAAAGGCAAATGCAGATACTGACAGCCAGACAGTCCAATGCGAGCAGCTCTGCATGTAGGCATCATGTGTATGCAAATGTCAATAGTTGAGCGGCTCGATATCCTAGTGGCCAAACCACAGAACTGGTAAGGCAAGGGTGCCGCCCAGCAAGTAAAACACTGTAACCCCTTAGGCTACTAGCAGGACAGAACACACAGAGGAGCTAAATGAGAGAGAGATAGCAATGTCCAACACTGGAGGTTAACCCCCCAAAAAATGGCCTAAAAATGGCCCGAGTATAATACAAAAGAAACCTATAGTATAAATAGGTTAACAATACATTATGGGGTTACCATTAAAAGAAGGTTGACATGGCAGTCCCACACACAAACAGACATGGGAACACCATGGATGTGCAATAAGTGAAAAACAGTGAAGGAAAAACGGGGAAAAACACAAGGGGGTATGGAAGAAAAAGCAGAGCAGGGCAAATAAAACAATTACAAAAAACAACCCAGCTTGAGATCTTCATTTAAACCGATGGGTGCCATAGTTCTTAACTCATAAATTAATCTGGCCTCTTGCTGCAACAGGATTTTATTCCTGTCACCTCCTCGACGCAGGGGAGGCACATGAAAAATAGGCATGCAGCGCATAGTTTCCAAGGGATGCTTAAGCAGCTTAAAATGTCTGGCCACAGGAAGGCACGCAAACTCAGTGTTGTCAGGACTTGATAAAGCTTTTCGAATAGTAGAGCGATGTATTGCAAGGCGTTCTTTGAGCATCCTGGACGTTTTCCCAATATAATGGAGGCCGCAGGGACATCTGATCATATACACGACAAAACGTGTCTCGCAGTTCATGAAATGTCTAATCTTAATTTGTGCCCCACGGTGCGGTGGCGAAAAACTGGTACCGGTTTGCAAAAAACCATAATTAGTACATCCATGACACCGGTAAACTCCTGTTTTTTTGCAGAGCCAGCTCTTAGTACTGGCATATTTAGTGACTGGATCAGATTGCATCAACATATCGCCCAAATTGCGCCCACGTTTGTAGCATAGCAGAGGGGGATCCTTGCAGATGTTGCCAATTCTATTGTCACTTGACAAGATGTGCCAGTTTTTGCGAATACTGCGCTTGATAAACCCAGAGGCTGTCAAAAAAGTACTGACAAAGTGACAGCGATCCTGTGTAGGGTTCTTGACTTGTGGTTGCAGGAGTCTCTCTCTATCAATCCGCCTCACTTTAATACTGCTGCGGCCAAGTTTATTCGAGCATTTGCCCGTTCTTGGCCGCAGCAGTAGCCTGGCGCGCGCCCGAGTGTGACGGGCGCGCGCCGAAGCAGCGGAAGAGCGCCCTCCGATCGGGGCGCTCTCCCTACCGATTTGACGGGTCCGCGGGTAACACGGAACACCCTGCCGCCGTCCCGCAGATCGCGGGACACCAGGGCTCCTCGGGGAGCCCGTGAGCGTTGCAGGGGGCGCAGCTCCGAAGACGCGTGACCGCGCGTCTTGACGCGCGGCACGCCGAGGGGCGGCCACTAGCAAGCCGGGAAATCTCCGGCTTGCGGTACCGACCTCAATGCAATAAAGTGTGTCGGTACTGTAGTGCTCCTGTATGTCACTAGACTTATAACCCCTTTCGCGGGAACGGCGCGCCCTATCCAAAGTGCTGCTTTCTGTTCATCCGGGTTGCTGATAATCCTTTTGACCCGAAGTAGGGGGAAAAGGGGAGTCTTGCTAAGCGGCACAGGATGATCACTGTTGTGTATAGTAATGTGTTCCTATCCGTATCTTTTGAAAGAGCCGAGTTGCCAGGCATGGTTGTCTTATGATACGTTAGTATCCAGGAAGGTTAATTTCCTTAGAGCGAATTGCGCTTGAAAACTAATTGTTGAGGGAATGTTGTTCAAATATGGATAAATTCCAGGAGAGCAGACCAGAGCCATCCCACAGAATGAAGATATCATCTATATAGTGCAAGTACTTCTTAACAAAAAGCGCATTGGGGGCATCGTGCAAGATGTGAGTGTGCTCATGTAGATGTCCATGTATAGATTAGCATAAGACGGAGCCATGTTGGACCCATGGCTTTGCATCAGTTGTTAATTAGTGGCTGTCTCAATCGAAAGTAATTCTTGTTAAGTAATGATTCTATGAGCAAAATAAGTACTCGACAGGTGGACCGATGTGCAGTGTATAGGCGTTGAATAGCCCGGTAGCATCCAAACCTCCTTGTTGGGGATGTTGGTGTAAAGCTTCCAACGTCCATGGTTACTAGGATGCATTCAGTAGGTCTCCTTGTGGATATACTTAATCTGACAAAATGAAGTACGTGGTTCCTTTTCATAGGTACTGCCCATGCCAGAAACCACTTACCCCTGCTCAACATTAGTTTCTACATAAGGGTTAAGCTTTGTTCCCACATTCTCAAAACTGCTTCAATTGGAAGGTGGACATTGTGATATGTGTCTCATCGCCAGCTTAGGATCTGAAGGATCTTTTCTATCAAGATTAGGCCGCACTGACGAGTATCGGTCTGAGTCAAGACCCTTCAGACCAAGAGAAATTTGACACCGCAAACAGGCAATTTCTAGTATTGCAGCAATTGATGAATGTTTCTGGACAAGAATAGCAGTCGCAATTAAAAAAAACATCAAACCAGTTTATCACAATTATACATGCTTCAACGGGATGAGAAACGCCATTGACAGCAGTAAAGAATACACAGATACTCATCATCCGGCCACGGACCAAAGGGGCGGGATTGTGATCCTTAAATATCCTCTACAACGTAGGATAAAACAGTAAACTGTGGGCAATGCGGCGTTCATTAAGACGCAATACCTGGGGACACAAACGGCGGAATACAAGAAGGAGATGTGATTCGGTTATAACAGTATGGGGTACACTAACACGTGGCTATTTCCGAAGAGCGGGCAACTTCTTGTACAGGTTTTCCGGACACCTCGTCCTGTATACTTTGCCCAATTAATATACCAAATCTCTGAACTTGCAAAACCACCTGGCAGGCCTATCATCTCAGCCAGTAGGGTCCCTATGCCACCACTTTCCCAAATTCGTGGACCTTTATCATCCAGCCATATGGGTTCGAGCATGAGTACACTATGGTAAGGACCAACGGAACTTCATTTTGCAGATTAATGATATCCAAATGGAGATCTTACTAACATGCATCCCTAGTAACCACTGGACGTTGGCTATGTATAGACCAAACACCCTCACACAGGGTAAGGTTTGTGGATGCGATATCCGTGCGCTAATTCAACGCCTATCACACTGCACACCGTCCACCCTGTCGAGTACTTATTGTTTGCTATAGTATCCCGCGTCTATTTCAGCCCCAGAGACCCCCCTCACGAATGCCCAGCGTAGGGTGCCGGCCGGGAGGCAGAACGTCGACGCGCCGAGCACGCCGAAATGTTGGGGCCGGAGCAGGGTGAGCGCTCCAGATTCTCTGCGTCGCACCCGGTCTAAGTCGGGGGACCGTCATTGTATCTGCTCGTCAGTGGCGCAGTGTAGTCGCGCGATCGACGGTGTACAGGCCAGGAGTTTGCCGGCAGCAATGTAATGGTTGCGACGTGAAGGTCCTGCACATGCGTAGACACACCACCGCGGTAGCGCCAACAGGATACGCTGGCAGTGAGCGCAGTAAGAGGTACGCATGCGGTCCCAATGCGAAAGACGGTACTTGTGAGTGCAGTGGGTTGCTTGCAGGTGTTCATGTGTGCAGTGTGGCAGTGTAGCTAGCTGCAGGTACCAGGTTTGAGTTGGTCGTTGGGCGGTTTTGCTTGCAGGTACCTATGAGTGCAGAAGCGGTCGTTGCTGTCATGATTCAAGAGGAATGGCAGTGGCGTTTCTACAGGGTCAGATGTGTGTGCGTGGGTTGCTGCAGGTGCATCTCTAGTTGTGCAGTGCAGTGGGTGCTGCAGGTTCCAATGTGAGTGCAGTGGGTTGCTGCAGATTCACGTGTGAGTGATGGGGTTGCTGTGGGTTACCGTGTGAGTGCAGTGGCATTGCTGCAGGATTGAGGCCTCGGCCATGTTTGGCGCTTGCTGCGGCAAGCGTGTCTGTACTGCGACGCTCCCGCTCACACGGAGCCCTCAACAGCTGCAATCTAACGCTTTACAAAAAAAGTCGTTGAACTATAAAAAAACTTAAGTATTAGGGGGCTTCACTGCGCATTCGCGCGTTTTCGAAGCGGAAGCGCAGGTCTTAGGGGATTAAAACTCCCCCACCCTTGCCGGCGAGACATGCCGGTCAGTGAGTGGTTCGCCACCAATGAGGGCGAACCAGATCCGTGACGTCTACTGGCCCGGTCCCCCCTTGCGCTCAAGTGACGCCTCCGCGATCCCACAAGGCCCGCCCTGTACGGACCCCCCTGAGAGCGCGTGACGGTAAGAACGACCGCAAGCGCAAGGGAAAGCTGCCTGCGTGTTCCCTGAGCCTAGCGCGCCGTCAGCTAGCCGCTTCAAGCGCGCCTCAGCGCGCCTCGCGCGCAAGCAGGGAGCATGGATCGGCCTTAGGTAGAAGCTAAGGAGATATGGGATACGACGGTGAACGGAGAGGGTAATGTGGGTACAGAAGGAAGGTCGTGACCCACCTGCATAGGACGAGGCTATCCCGTAGGCCAATAGGAGTATTCCCTGAAGTCACATAGGGTGCTGTGCTGCCAGGGACGGCCTATTAGTGAGGAGAGCATCACCCCCTACTGAGTACAAGTTAGGGACAAGCACCGAGTTGCGGCGGTTGCTAGCCTCTGGGACCAGCGCTGACACGTGATATCTGGAGGCTACGTGTGGAGGCGTATGACTCGTGACAGAGTGAAGTCAACCCTATCAGTTACGCGGGAGACATATGTCAGAGTGCTTCATCCAGCATCATAAAGGGTTAATCAGGTTGGAAGTTAGGAAATCGGAGGGGTAGCTGACACCTGAGAGCACGCAAGGTAGAAAAAGAGTCATGTTACTTCTGGCAAGTAGCTTGCCAGGCCTTAGAGAGGAAGCACCACGCTGTAGCGTTGAGCATTTAGCCAGAGGGATTTCATACAAAGACCTGTCAACCAAAGTTAAGGCGATATAATCGTTGTTTACTGCACTGCTTAAAGTTACCTTATGGTTTGGTTTCCTTTGGGGGGGTTAGCCAGCCAGCCTGTTAGATAGGTCTCTGTGTTAGTCAGTTTTTCTCCAAAGTGGAGCAGGATTTTTCTTTAAAGGGACAGTGTATCCCATGTTATGTTTAGCTGTGGAGAATCAACGCCATAATGTTTGGTTTACCTGAATACTACACTTTGTGACTGTTCCGTGACCTCGGTCACAGGCCGTCCTGCCAGCCAAGGTGGTGTCATGGAAAGTGAGATACTGGGCGGGCTGTATTGTAAGGGCCATTCACACACAAAGAAAAAAAAAAAATGGGGAGAACATTTTTTCTTCAGTTCCTTGAGCAACTAGCTCCAGCTAGAGGAGCGGAGAAGAAGCCTACGCTGAGCGACAAGGCGCCAGCAAGATGAGCAACCGGCCCGGCGATAGTAAGGCCAGAGAAAAGCTACGCCAATTTCTGGCCGAGGCCCCAGCGCCCTAGGCAAGACCGGGATTCCAAATAACCCACTGGTGATTTGCATAAAAGAAAGCCAAACGAAGACCCAGAGGCATTTCTCCTAACTTGAAAGGGTAGCCAACGGCCCACGGCTGGCACAGTTTGATTCGCTGGGTAACGAACTCCTGGGCCACTCCCTCATTACTGTTAGGGAGCTCGCGTCAGCACTACCAAGCTCTTCCAGCAGACAAGCATGGACTATCAGCAACTAAGGCTGCTATTCTGGATCGCTCATATGCCTCGCTACTTCCAGAGCCATCAGCTACACGCGAAAAGGGCGATCCGGACAGTCAAATATACAAACGAACAGCCTACCGCGGGTTCGTAGCCCACGTGAGTATACTATTATGCCAGGTGGCATCAATCTGGAAAAACAGCATCTCCATAGCAGAGATCTATGAACAGTTTTTGGTGCTCGAGCAGTTCAATACAGTATTTGCCCCTCTCCTCGCACTGCCTCCACTGGGAGTAAAAAGACACGTTTGCATCAATTTACTCCCTGGAGTCAGCGTTCCGCTTAGTGGAAAACTTCCGGGCACGACACCCAACCGGATAGGCTGGGAACTGCCGTAAAAAACACCATCAGTCAGTGTGCTTCCGGTTGTATGCTGATGTCAGGAGGAGACACTATCGCAGCGTCGTGTCTACACCCTACATTCGTCCAGTCTCGGCGGAGATGCAGTCACCTCCGACGGAGCAGACCTTCCCATTCCTGCGGCTCCTGCGACACCCACGGCGCCCGTCTCGGTGCGAGGCACCCATCTATGGACCTTCCGCACTCAGGAGGCTGCATTAAACCGCCGAGACGCCGCTTCCCGCGAGCCAAGTCATGTCCCCGCAGACCGAGAACCTGGACTCGTGTCCCCACCCGGGTGGAGAGGTATTAATCCCTCAGCCAACCAGAAGGGATGGAATCCCAGCCCACCCGCGGAGAGGTCCAAAACACCACAAGCCCCATCCGAGAGCTTCCGCTGCCGACCGAGGTTCGTGATGTCAGGAGAGGATAGATGGATGCTGTTCATTATGGCAGAACACGCATGCCACAGCTGTGTCTCACGAGGTGACCACATCGTGTTAATTCCCAGCATTCTGCTGGAGGGACAAAAGGTAAATCGCCATTACATGGACTCGGTCTCTGGAAAAACACCTCTGATCCCTGAGGGTCCTATTCCAAAGCAATAGACTATCTTATGACTCTTCCGTTTGGATATCGAGGTTATCCATGGGGATACAAGAGATACAGAAGATCGGCGACCGTTACGTTGCTAACTGCGTATCCAGTGATCAAGAGTGGCTAGTCTAACTAGCTGGGAGTTGCCTACATCTGTCGGGCTATCTGGCTGCTACTTGGCCAGAACTAGCTTGACTTGGCCTGACCCAGCCTTCGAACATTGTGGCTCTTACCTTACCTCTCCTACTTTCCTACGGAGCCTACCTCTCTGTAGGCTGGTGACCCTTTCGGTAAGGAAAGCACCGGAGACTGCTGTTCAGATCTTCCCTTTTTCCCCAGCAGTTTCCATTTTCCCGCCGGTAATGCACACCAACCATGTCCCCAAAGGACACGTAATACAGATGACGACGTTGCGGAAAAGAGGACTGGTTAGAAAGAGCCGCAACTCTTGGTAACATTATTCAGCCAAAAGGACTGAGGCAGGCTGGCCGGGGATGATGACCAGCGGTGGGGACAGAAAGGATACGGGAATTTTGCCAAATCGAGACTTCCTGCTTCCGTCAGAGGCCGAGGGAGGGACCCCCAGCTCTGTCAGGTGACAAAGTAATGAGTAGAGAGGGGTGGTACAGGTCAAAACAAGATAATTGGATGAAACTAGCGCTGTAATAAGTAGCTGTTTCCACCATTTTGACTGTTCGGAATGACACTACCTGATGATAGTTGGACATAAGGGTTACACAAACGTGGATGTGTCAATTCGACAAGATGCTAAGTCCTAAAGTTGGTTGATTAAAACAGTGTACCTAGCATGTACGCCCCGGGTAGCCTGGCCAGTGATCTACAACCAACTCGGATCGCACCCGTCAGGTGTCTCTGTGGCCATGTAGAATTAATGACGACGGACTCGATACTTACGGCTGCAGCAACATGGATCACATTGAACATGTCCAGCCAGGTTAACTAGCCTTAAAGGACAGAGCGGCTCCCTTGGTTCCGTCTGCCCTTAGATAGCCGTCCCATTCGGAGAGAAATTGGGTAGATCTGGCGTGACCTTGAGACCTCTTGCGACCAGGGACAAAATTTCTATATCGTTGTTGTAGATTATGCACCAATCTCTGATCGCCTTCCCTTGAGATCAGCCAGTCCTAAACAGTGCTAGCTGCATACCTAATGGCTGTTAGAACTGTTTCGCTAGGGTGTTAGATTCCGTCCCAAGTAATTTGTAATATGTTAATGACCAGGGTAAAACAAACTTTCATGGAAGTTTAATGCAGGAGTACTGATGAAGTTATTGGAGGTGAGTCAAATTAGTCCTCTGTGTCCATTATTATGGAGACTCATTCCGTCCTAACCATCCTCAGGACTGCAGGTGGATGTAGAGGTTGTTTAACCGTACTTTAAAAACCATGCTTAGGAAGTTTGTGGACACTGAAAGCGAGCTTGGGTGCTAATCCTTCAAGACCTAGTTAGTTCTCTTTGTTTACTCCTGTCAGTGGCCTGTCGAAAGTTTCCGCCAATCATCTACAGATGCTTTCCCCGTTGAGCCCTATAGGACGCCAACCTCAGGTCTATGTCCATCGAACCTAGGAACTGAAGGAATCCTGGACAGGAGAGCCCTCACCCTCCAAAATACTCCCTTCAGTATTGGTCACGGCTACCCTTAGCAAAACTGGCCTAGACATGATAGGTGGGTTTGCTAAGGAAAACCTCAAATCTGCTCAAAAGAACGTTCAAGGTCATAAGGCGCAATACAAACCACTGCAACCAAAATGAGCTATGCGCGCTTTGCCATCGTTGCTGTGGGTTTCCAAACCTGGGGACCAGGTGATGCTACTACTACCGCGGTCACATCAGAGATGAGTAACACTCCTGTCGAATGGCAGGGCTTTCCAAGTTCTCCGCCGACCGGGGAGGTGAATATGAGATCGCTCAAGTCTGCGATCACCAGCCAGGTCCAGGTACAGTGTATATAACAAATTAACCACGTGGAACCTCCGGAAACCCTAGAAGTAACGATGAGAGTCTGTCGTTCATTATCACTCCGCTCGGTAGAAGGAGAGACGGATTTGGGTCCCAGCTTGTGTCCGAAGGGGTAGTTACGCTACAATGATCATCAGGTTTCCCATGGGAGGAGCAGTTAACAACGGAACAAATGCTCAGGACCTACCTAGTACTAACTGTGACCCAGTTCACTCAAGATTTCGTTTTTTTTGTTTTTTGTTTTTCGGACCTGCGGTGCGGAAACAGTGCCGATGATTTTATGTGTCCATAGGATTTGAGACAGAACCTGGCGTAAAAGTGACGGTCCCGTCCTATAGATTGCCATGAGGGACCGAAAAGACTGGTGAGTAAGCGAGGATAGTAATAGACATGTTGGAATTGGGCGTGAATTATCGAGGGAGTCCCACAGCGAATGTGTAGTAGCCCTATCGTCAGGCTGGTCCCCTAAAACCAGAAGGAAGGTAGTGAGTTTTGCTGGGACTGCCGAAAGGTAAATGCTGATATACCGGAGAATATGATGCATGTCCAATGCCTTAGGGTGGATGATGAAGTGCTTGCTCGTCTTGGTGCTTCGGTTAAAGCGAGACTATATCTCCACCTATATCGTCTAGAAAGGATATTGGGCAGATAGACCTACTAAGTACGGAAGAATACAAATGCAAACTGAAACTGTCCTTCGCAGTCCCCTCTCGGTTTATACCAATTCGTCACATGTCCCATCTGGGTTACATGGGCTCCAGCACGTTCCAAAGGTTAATGGGACAAGGTACTACGACCCCCATAGGGATTGCACGAGCCCTTACTTGGATGACATTGTCACACATAGCAGTACACTGGCAGTCCTCATATAAAAAGGTTAAGGGCACCTAAACGTCTTAAGAAGAAGCAGGGCGCACTCTGCAAATCCAAAAAATGTGCCAGGTGGTTAAATCCCTATACAAAAGTATTTGGGCGTATGCCCGTGGGTGGAGGGATAGTAAGCCACTGCTGCAAGGTGGCCGCCATCCATAAAGAACGTTCCCACCACAGACAAAAACAGGTACGCTCACCTTTTTGGTTTAGCAGGGTTATTACCGGCAGGTTTCTTATCCCAATTTTTCAGAATTATCTGCACCCCTAACCAGATCTGACAAAAAAGGGTGCCCTACCGCAAGTTAATGGTTTCTTCGGGAGTGCCCAAGTACGCCTTTGACATGCTTAAAAAAGTGCCTGGTCAGAGGGCACCGCTCTTCGGAGCCCAGGTTTTTTATAATAGCCCTTCATCATCCGACGGATGCCCAGAGGTCGAGAACTGGGAAGCAGTGCTGTCTCAGCAATTTGTGTTTTTGAAACCCCATACTGTTCATCAGACCGGAAGCTTGTTTCCCAAGGGAGTGAGTGTATTCCGTTTTTATTGAGAAGGAGTGCCTCGCTGTGTAAATGGGAATTGTAGCCTTGAGACATATGTCGCCGAGTACACTTCACCCTGGTCATGACCATGACGCCCTTGCACGTGGTTTAAAACCCATGAAGAAGACACAAATCCAGATGTTGACCCAGGTGTGGTATTATGGCCTCCAACCCTCTTTATGATATTCAAGCATAGACTTGGACAGGCAATGGAAAATGCTGATTTGTCAAGAGAGGAGTGGGAGGTCGGGCTTCAGCCGTTGGGACAACTAGTACACAAAACAGGGGGGTAATGTGAAACAGAATGAAAGTTCAACATCCTATCAGTTACGCCTGGGAGACAATGTCTGAGTGCTTCATGCCGCCACCATAGGGTTAACTCAGGGGTGAAGTTAGGAAATCAGGAGGTAAGCTGACCCTGAGAACCATAAGGTAGAAAAAGGATCATGTTACTGGCAGTAATGCCCCTGCCCTAGAGAGGAGCACAAAGGACACGGAACAATTCAGCATGCTCCGCTCGTAACATACACCGTCCCCCCCTACACCCTATAGATTCAGCCCCCTTCGCCTCTCCACTTCTTGTTACACGGGGGCAACCTTCCTTGTGAAAGGTCGTCGAACGTATCAGAAGCCCGGGCTCCGCGACTGCTTCGGTTAGTTGAACCCGAGTCTGTCAATCCGCTCCAAGGTATGTTGATGGTGCTGCCTGGCCTGCGTGAGCCCTTAACCAGAGGGGGGGGAAATTACAAAGACTACTTCAACCAAAGTAAGGATTATTCATTTGTTTACTGACTGCTTAAAGTACCTTTATGGTTTGGTTCTGGTTTAGCCAGCTAGCCTGCTAGATAGGTCTGCTGTGTTAGTCAGTTTTTCTCCCAAAGTGGAGCAGGATTTATTTTGTTAAAGGGACAGTGTACCCGCATGTTATGTTACTGTGGAGAAATAAAGCCACTGAACGTTTTTATTTTATCCTGAAACTACACGTGTGGACTGTTCCCTGACCTCGGCTACAGGCCGTCCTGCCACAGACCCTTTGTGAAGTTGTTGCCGGTCACCGCCGTGACCGGAAGGTATTATTACATCAAGTGCACCAACACCGGTCAACAGGCGCTGATCCCGCCTTAGGCGTAACTCTTTAGGGACACTGAGCGAGTGGCTAAAGAACTGAGCCTATACCAATATACTATATATGGACACAGTGTGTGGGGCACGCGGTGAGGGGACGGAGACGTTTCTGCTGATGAGTGGGCAGCCTCTAAGGTTAAACCGTTAGAGTATAAGTGTACATGTTGTGTTATTGCTACGTTGCATTATTACAGTATAAAACAGTTACAATCATAAGGTGTTGTATGTTTCTTGCCCAGGGGAATCTCACATCACGGGGATCCTGGGTAAGTGGAGGTGCTGCGCTAAGTAATTGTATAAGTGTTACCCCAGGCTCCCAGCTAGCGGAGGCTCAGATCTCCTGGAGCCGCAGGTGTTGTACAGTGACCAGTAGTTCCTTTGGGAGGGTTCAGAACAAGGGCTACATTTGGAGGCGCTGCTGAGATATCAGACCTGGGGTGCCCTGTAATTTTTTTTTTTTATTGTGCTATTTTTGTTTTGCCATGAGGAAGCCCCTCAAGGCGGAAGAGGCCATGTGCTGACTTCCCGCCCGCGCGGGAAAATTTTGCAAACTTCTATCCTGGCCTGGCGGGAAAACCCGAGCCCCGCCCCCACAATAGGAGGGAGCACAGTGAGCAGCAATCAGCGATGTCTGTTTGTCACGGTAGCTTATGACAAGATATAATGAACACCAAATATCTGGGTTGAACTGTACGAGGCTTAGATATAATAAAATATATTCATTCCTTAAAAAAGGTGAACACAGCAATATAGTACAATTAACAGACAAGAAGGTAACACTTACTTAGGGTTGGGGAATGGAGAAGTATCAGCTAGCAATTCTCCATCAATCCGGTGACATTCCAGGTGGAATCAAAGCATAACTAAAAACTGTAGGGTTGGCACAGGTTATATACCTGTGTAACCCTATTCTTAACATTGAATACAGACTATTGGTGAACAATTATCTGTATCCAATCCCTAACGTGGAGACACAGACTAACCCATGCCTTCCAGCTAATTAGCTCATGTGTACTGGGACTCTATGGGTAGCCCCATAATTAAATCAGGGGCGACGATCAGTTTACCAAATGAAGTATCTGCATTGTTTGTAGGTGTAGACATAACACTTACAAACCACTCCAGTTTGA
>WSYH01001258.1:24934-56559 GCA_036426205.1 Ascaphus truei | reverse complement strand
TGTGATTCTCCGCCCTAGGTAACAATAGACTGGCAGAGTCGTTTTGACAATACTTGGCTCCTAGACTTTGGGTAAACAATCAGGGCAGTTAACTTTTTGATCACACGTGCTTAGGGCTAATCAGCGGCTGCCCTCATGACCTTTTAGCCTAGCAGAATGGTGTCTGCAAGAATCTCTGCGGATTTTATCCCTGCCTTGGGAAAACAACATAAAGGTGAAACATGGGAACAGGGGGGAACATACATTTTCAAGGTATATAACAAGGTGCAAACCACCTCCTGGATCGCAGTCCAGTTAACCCCTGTCTCCCCCTTGTGAGGTCAGGGCTGCCCACATGGGGTTGCACCCCCTTTATACCGGGCCACTCCTTGTCTCCCTCCTCACTCTCCCCTTCTTAAGTGTGACCTGTGCACTGGCCCTATGGGGGGGGCTGCTGGCACCTTCCGACCTCGTCTCGAGGGGATAGTTCTGACGTGAATCCTCTCAGCAATGTGTTTTTCATGACCCTTTCTTGGCGATTAGTCACTCAAACTCTTGCAAGGCCAACTCCACCCTTAGTCACTTGGCTTTCCCCTGATGCCCTCTGCCGCCACAACTCGGGGTTGTGGTCTGGGGGACTTGGCACAGCCCTTCCATTCCATAGGGCGGGTTTTTTGAGGCCCACCCCCCTGGCCCCGCCCTCTTTCTCAATGGTGGAATCGGCCCTTCTCTGGGGAGTAGTTCTCGGAACTGACCGAAGTATTTATTGGAAAAAAAGCCATAGGCGCATACATGCCACGCACATGTCGTGCGCAGTACTGTTCAGCGTCACTTTTTCTTGGTTTTTGGAACAGGCCACTGAACTATGGCTTCTACCTTGATTGGCTCTGGTTTGAGGGGCCCTCCACCCACCCTGTGCCCTAAGTACAGGACCTCTGCCATCCCTACCATACACTTAGTGGGTTTCAAGGTAAGTCCAGCCACCCTGATCCTATCTAGCACCGCAGCTACATGTCCTAAATGGGAGTCCCAGGAATTACTAAAGACAGCAATGTCATCTAAGTAAGCCCTGGCATAGCTCTGCATCCCTTCCAGTAACCTATTGACCAGGCGTTGGAAGGTAGCCGGGGCATTCTTCATCCCAAATGGCATCACTAAAAACTCATAGAGGCCACTTGGAGTGACGAATGCTGACTTCTCCCTAGCCTCCAAGGTCAGGGGGATTTGCCAATAGCTTTTGCTCAAATCCATAGTGGTCAGATACTTTGCCCCCGCGAATTCATCCAGTAACTCATCCATGCGGGGCATGGGGTAGGCATCTGACACCGTCCCAGCGTTGAGCAAGTGGTAGTCCACACAAAACCGGGTGGTCTTGTCCTTCTTAAGGACTAGAACTACCGGGCTTCCCCAAGGACTCAGGGATGGAGTAATTACCCCTAGGGTCAGAATCTCCTCTATCTCCCTTTCCATACTGGTCTTGACCTCTGCTGACACTCTATAAGCGTGCTTATGCAGAGGCTGCAGATCCCCTGTGTGCACTGGGTGTTTGGTGAGATGTGTGGTCCATGGCATGTCAGTGAAGAGGGCGCTAAAATTAGCTAGCACGTCCCTGGCTTCTACCTGCTGCCTAGCACTCAACTGTGCCCCTATCTCTACCTGCTCCACAGTGTTTCCCTGCCTAGCCTCCCCTACGAGATCAGGCAGAGCATTGCTCGCCGGATCCTCCAGCAGTGGGCTACAAATGGCCATTACTGCTCCCATACTCGGTGCTCTGTACTCTTTCAGCATATTAACATGATATGTCTTATGCCTCTCAGGCTCTACCTGTACAACGTAGTTGTATTCATTCACCTTTCGGATAACTGGGTACGGTCCGAGTGGGTTTGAGAACAAGCACCTGTTGTCCTGGGATGAATTCCCTGCTACGGGCATTCCGGTCATACCATTGCTTTTGCTTGGTCTGAGCGGCCCTGAGGTGGTCCTGGGCCACCTCCATGAGCATCTCTAACCGGTCTCGGAGATCTACTACGTACTGGATCACTGAAGCATCAGTAGCAGTAGCCTCCCCTTCCCATCCCTCACGGAATAGGTCCAGAGCTCCACGTACCCTGCGGCCATATAGTAGCTCGAAGGGAGAGAAGCCTGTAGATTCTTGCTGTACCTCTCGGTAGGCAAACAGCAAGTGCTGCAAATGAATCTCCCAGTCTTTCCCCTCTGCCTCTATAAAGGTCTGAAGCATCTGCTTCAGGTTACTGTTAAACCTCTCACATAATCCGTTTGTCTGGGGATGGTAAGGGGTAGTGCGCCGGTGCCGTACACCGCATGCATCAATGTAACAGTTCACTCATGAACTGCGACCCCTGATCGGTTAGGATCTCACTAGGGAAACCTACCCTAGAAAAAATGTTCAGCAAAGCTGCTGCCACTGTCTTGGCATCTATGGTGCCAAGCGCTACCGCCTCAGGGTACCGGGTGGCAAAATCCACCACCGTGAGGATGTAGCGCTTCGCTGACCTGCTAGGAATCATAAGGGGTCCTATAAGATCCATCGCTACTTTCTGGAAGGGGTTTCAGGGGTGCCTTCACATGGTCGCCCGCCTTACCCACTCGCTGGCAGGCATCACAAGAGCGGCAGAAATTGCCCACATCTCGAGATGCCCCCGGCCAGTAGTAACGCTGTAATAACCGGGCTCGCGTTCTGTTGACCCCCTGATGTCCCGCTAACGGAATAGAGTGAGCTACCCGTAACAGTTGCTGTCAGTACCCCTGGGGCACTACTAGCTGTCGCTTACCGGTCAATCCCTCCTCTATCCCTGGGTTTCCTTCTTCTCTATACAGGAGTCCCTTATACCATAGGCAGTGCTAAGTGCCTTCCCCTGCCTGAGATTCGGATGCCCGAAGTCTCACGCCGGCCAGGGTAGGGTCTGCCTTCACTGCCTCCCTAAACTGGGCTCCTAATTCTGGCCACCCCCCAGTCATGTCATTGTCCGGAGAATGGGGAAGGGTATGGGGAAACAGTAAGTCAGTCTGTGGTTGCAACAGATCCTGGCTTACCTCCCCGGGATCCTCTGCGCCCTCCGCTAATGTTGGTCCCAAAGGCTGGGGGACTGGCGCCGCCACCATTGCTGCTGTCTGCCCCCGGGTAATTGCCGCCACTGCAGCGGGCTTGGGCACTCTGTCATAGGTGCAGGTCATCGGTCCCAGATCGTTGCCAAGAAGAACATCGGCATCCAAACCGGGTAAAACCCCCACCTCCCGCACACCCTGGCCCTCCCCCAATCCAAAAAGATTCTGGCCACTTGCAGGAAACGTGGCTCTCCGTCGGCCACAGTGATCTGTATCCCAGGGCCTTGGATCAATTCCTCTGGCCGGACCGTATCAGGTCGGACCAGGGCCACTGCAGCTCCTGAATCCAGCAAGCCGATTGCTTGCTGGTCACCGAATGTGACCAGGGTGAGATGTCTGCTCCGGCCGTCCGTCTGCTGCAGGTCTGCGCTGAGATGTCCTCCGCTCCTGGCTGTAGGCACTGATGAAACCGGGACAGGTGTGGCATGGGACGTCTCGCTGGGAGTTGGTTCCATGACCGGTCCGGTGTCTTTGGTGGAAGCTACCCGCACGCGGGCTACCGGCTTCACAGCTGGGATGCGTTGCCCCTGATGGGGTCCGCCGGAACGCAGGGGTTCCGGGCAATCTGGTCTGATGTGACCAGGGCGGTTGCAGTTGTAGCATTGGCACTCGTGCCGGAGCTCCCCCGCCTTCGGTGGACTGCTGCCCGCAGGCGGCCTCTGAGTCCATTGGGGGGTATTGGCAGACTTTTTGGCCGGTGCCGCCGCCACCGCCACCTTGGCTACTGCTTTGGCGGACATCAGGGCTCGGCTGGCCACATAGTCGTCTGCAAGCCTCGCCGCCTCCTGGTAAGTCTTGGGCTTCTTGTCCTACACCCAAGCCCTCACCGCCGGCGGGCTCTGCTGCATGAGCTGCTCCTGAAAGATGAGGTCCAGCAGGCGTTGGTAAGTCCGTGCCTCATAGCCCTCCACCCAGCGTATCCCGTATAAAGCCATGCGGGTCACGTAGGTAACATAGGACTCCTGGGGCTGCCTCTCTTCCTGCCGGAATTTACCCCGTTAGGCTTCAGGGGTAAAACCGTACTGAAACAATAACAGTTCATTCAGGTGGTCATAGTCATCAGCATACTCATCTGGAAGCGAAATCATCGTCTGCTTAGCCAAGCCGGACAGTAAGGGGTCCAAACGTGCAACCCTATGCTGGGGAAGCACTTTGTACCGCCGACACTGTGTCTCAAAGTTCTTTAGAAAACTGTCTATCTGATCAGTACCTTCCACGAACTTGGTGAGACTGTGCTGACCCAGTTTGAGTTCATCTGTGTTGGGTTGGACAGGGGGGCAATAAACGGGTCTGTTCACTGCCATAGTGATAAACTGCAGCCGCTCCTCCGGTGTCCCTCTGTCTCCCCATGCAGTAATCAGTGCCAACATTTCAGGGGTGAACGGACTGGTAGCCGCAGCAACCAGTACCCCTCCTGTTGCACTGCTCCCGGGAGGTGCACTCGTTCCCTCCCCGAGATTCCGCCGTCCCGGCACTGGGTTCCTTCCCTGATCTCTGGGTGGCTGTAAAAGGGCAAGCTGAGCTGTATCCTGAGGCTCTGCAAGCCGTGCTTCATAGTCACCAATTGCGTCAACCATTTCTGCGACCTCCTGGTTCTCATAGGGCAGTTCATATTCATGGCACTTGTCCTTCAGCTGAGCTCGGGTCCTCATGTTGGATGAGCCTTCAGCCTCGCTCATGGTTCACAGCAGTGAGGTTGTGTTACAACTTGTGTTAACTGTTGCACTACTGTGTGTTCAATATCTTTAGTCCCAGGAACTCGCAATTCCCTACGAATTCCCACTATATTACAGGGTAATTACAGTACACTGCAATACAGGTTCAGTTCAATCCCGCCGCTGCCACGTTAATTATAGAGCTTGTCACGGTAGCTTATGACAAGATATAATGAACACCAAATATCTGGGTTGAACTGAACGAGGCTTAGATATAATAAAATATATTTATTCCTTAAAAAAGGTGAACACAGCAATATAGTACAATTAACAGACAAGAAGGTAACACTTACTTAGGGCTGGGGAATGGAGAAGTATCAGCTAGCAATTCTCCATCAATCCGGTGACATTCCAGGTGGAATCAGAAGCACAACTAAAAACTGTAGGGTTGGCACAGTTTATATACCTGTGTAACCCTATTCTTAACATTGAAGACAGACTATTGGTGAACAATTATCTGTATCCAATCCCTAACATGGAGACACACACTAACCCATGCCCTCCAGCTAATTAGCTCATGTGTACTGGGACTCTATGGGTAGCCCCATAATTAAATCAGGGGCGACGATCCGTTTACCAAATGAAGTATCTGTATTGTTTGTAGGTGTAGACATAACACTTACAAACCACTCCAGTTTGATGATTCTCCGCCCTCAGGTAACAATTAGACTGGCAGAGTCGTTTGACCAATACTTGGCTCCTAGACTTTGGGTAAACAATCAGGGCAGTTAACTTTTTGATCACCGTGCTTAGGCTAATCAGCCGGCTGCCCTTCATGACCTTTTAGCCTAGCAGATGGCGTCTGCAAAGGAATCTCTGCAGGATTTTATCCCTGCCTTGGGAAACAACATTAATGGTGAAACATGGGAGCAGGGGAACATACATTTTCAAGGTATAACAAGGTGCAAACCACATCCCTGGACCACAGTCCAGTTAACCCCTTGTCTCTCTGGTGAAAAAAAAAGGCTGCAGCCCCATTGGATGGGAGCGGTCACGTGAACGCTCCTCCGCTCCCCCAAGCGGCAAAATTTCAAACCTGCCTGTCTCTTCTGATTTTCTCAGCCTCCGCACGCATCAGCAAGCATGCGGAGGGAGAAACTATAGCCGCGCTTATTACAGATGCAGGGGCTTTGTGCATCTGTTCAGCGCGGCACAGCCCACCTCAGCGACGCTGATTTTACTATGTGCTAGGCCTTAGACATCCATTATCCCAGTATGTAGATTTCTTTCTGCAGCCTATGGTAGCAGAAATGCAAACTTCAAAGATACGACCGATTTCATTAACCAATTGGGCATTCTGACACAGATCTCTGATGACACCATTCTAGCAACAATGAATGTTGCTAGTTTGTATACAAATATACAACATAATGCCGGCATCCAAGCAACTAGGGAACACCTCATGCATTACAGTAATTATATGGGTCCCCCAGCCTATTTTCTCCTGCTATTAATGGATATCATCCTCCATAACAATTATTTTAAATTTGAAAATTTTTTTTACCAGTATTTACAACTCATGGGCACCGCGATGGGGTCAAACATGGCCCCATCGTATGCAAATTTATACATGGATTCCTATGAACAAATATACATTTTTAACAACAATACACATAGCAGACACATATTCAAACTTTTCCGCTACATTGACGATCTGTTTCTAATTTGAACTGGCACAGAGTTAGAACTATTAACCTTTATTGACGGGTTAAACAGTCTACCTTCCAGTATAAAGTTTACCATGAACTTTAGCACATCAGAGGTGTCCTTTTTGGATGGATAGTTATATATAAAAAGAATGGCCAATTAGCCACCAGAATATCCAAGAAAGCCACTGATAAGAACACCCTGCTATTGACAACCAGCCACCACCAAGTGAGCATGAAAAGAGGTCTACCTTATTCCTAATTTTTACGCGTTATCAGAATAACCAGTGATCCTCACGAACTTGACCAAGCATTATGTGACATGAAGAACCAATTTTTGGAGCGTGGCTACTGCTACGAGGAGGTACCTGCAGCCCTTGAACAAGCCAAGGACATTGAGAGATCCCTTCTGCTAAAACCCCAAGGTAAAAAGGTATACAATACTCGTTTTAATATTAAAAGCACATTCAGCACGGCCTCAGGCTTTATTAAAAAGAGTATTCTCAAGCATAGCCACATTTTGGCCAGTGACAAACATATTTGCAGACACTTCACGCAGCAACCTAGATTTTTCTATCGCATAAGTCGAAATCTGGGTGACCTAACACAGGCAGACCCCACAAAAAGTAGGCAAGCAAACAGACATGGCTAAAAAGACCAGCAGGCGTCCATAAGTGCCACGGCTGCGTTAATTGCCAATTCATGATTCTGGGCAAATCATTCACACATCCTCATCATAGTAACCCCATTAAAATCAAAGACTTCCTAAACTGTGAGTCCAAATACGTGGTCTATTATATCAGGTGCCCCTGTGGACTATATTACGTGGGGAAGACGATTCGCATGATGACAGAACGTATGAGTCTACATCGATCTGTCATCAAGAAGGCACTTGCTGACAGACTGTCACACTTGCCTCTGATCCGCGCGGAGACCGACCCAGGGAAGCTGATCACCACGGGCAAGTCATGCGCCCACGCACGCCAGGGCATTGCAGGCGCAGCGGCGTGATGCGGGAGCTCCGCGAGACGCATCGCGCACGCGCACGGTTGCTCGGCAACCAGGAAGCAGGAGAACGGGAGGGAGCTGCTGGTCTGGAGCCTCCACAGCTGGAGACTTGCTGAGTAAGCCGCATGACGTCATCACTTCGCGACGCGCATCGCGCAACGCGCGCGTTTGCCCGGCAACCAGACCTAGCACAGGAAACCTAATTGCAAGCTGTTTTTGATCAGTGTCTCTCTGACACCATGGGTGGACCATACACACCCCTGCAAGGTAATTGGACCCTTCCCCATATATACCTGCTTCCTGCCTGTCCTTCATTGCTGAGCATAAACTCCTGTTTTATGCATTGTGCTCACCGCTGGCTGTCTAGTTTTGTCTTGAACTTTGGTCTGACCTGTTTGACCCTGCCTGTTACTTGGATTTCTACTCCTACCTCTCCACAGCACTTGACCCCGGCTTCGTTACTCGACTACTCTACCTTCTTTCCCAGGACCTTGGTTACGAAAACTCTACCTACCCGGACTCCTCCAACCCTGGAACACGGCAAGTACCCTGACTACCCTGACTCTCCAACCCTACGACGCGGTAACTACTAGGACTACGCATTCCGACAGGACTGCGTGGTTGTGGGTCGGTGCCTTACCAACCCCACCTCAGCCCCCGGGTCTTTCGTCCTGTTTGTGGTGAGCGCAGCGTGACAATATCTCAGCCCACCAAACATGGACGCCGCTGAGGTTGGCCCGACGCTTGACCCCCATGAGGAATGCTTCCGGCAACTTACCGTGCTCATTTACACTAAAGAACAACTAGTTTCCCATCTTAAACAAGACGTGATACCCTGACTGAACAAGTTAGACGTTTAAACTGTATCTACCACCACAAACCCGTTCCACTCGCAGCCACTCCTGCACTTATCACACCTAACCTCCCCGAACCACGACTACCTGCGCCCAACCTTTATGCAGGGGATCCCAGCGGTTTGTCCGGGGGTTTCTGAACATGTGTTCATACATGTTAACTGAATTGCCCCTCTCGCTTTCCCCCGGGTTTCCTCGTCTAAGGTCGCATACCTAATCTCTCCCTGCGACTGACGCTCGCCTGGCATGGCTTCTCCTATCGGGAGCACCGCCCAGTTTTGACTCTGACCTTACTCCTCTTCATCACCTAACATTAGTAAGGGTGTTTGACACCCCGGGCGTAGGTTAAACGGCTGCAATCCACTCTGCTTAATAATTTCTCAGGGAAACCGTACTGTGGCTCTTTTATGGCTCTGGACTTCCGGACGCTGTGGCGGCCGAGACCGGTCGGAACATATGTGCTCTTCTGCAATCTTCTGGCAGGGCCTTGTCCGAACGGTGAAGGATGAATTAGCCCACTCTTGGATCGTCCCCATGGACTTGAGAACCGATAACCTGTGCACTCCGAGTGACCCAACCCTCCCCAGGAGAAGGAATGGAGATAACAAACACCCCCGAGTTACAAAGATCGTCTTCTCTTGTCTACCATAGGCCTCTACTCTCCACAACTCCTGCCCTAGATGACCCATGCAGCTGGAGGGACTTACCTTTTCGCCTATCGAGAGGCACCGTAAGAAGACGAGCGGGACTTGCCTCTACTGTGGCAATAACGGCGCACCTGTATTCAACTTCCATGAAGCCGGTGAAAACGCCAAAGCCAGGAGTATAGGAAATGTATCGACGCTGGGTACTGCAACACTTTTCCCCCTCCTCAACCCTCTAACGGATGTTTATCTAACCTATCTCCATATCCGTGTGAGACCTTCACAGACAGACACAGGCCTTTCTGGACTCGTGGTCAGGAGGAAACTCGTGGACCAAAAGTTCGGCCTTCAAAATAACCTAACCGTTGGTACCCAAGATCGAACCGGTAGGTCTGAAGCCATTGACGGAAGACACCTCTGCAGCCCCGATCTTTCCTTACAACCCATACCCTTAACATCATTCACTATTGACTTTCAACTCCGAGACTACTACCTTTTGATGTCATTCACACCCCCCCCTCGACATCATTCTGGTACTTTCCCCTGGCTCCGGTCACAAATCCTGTCATTGACTGGACAGAGGCACACTCCACTCTCGTTGGAGTTCTCTTTTTGCTTGAACATTGCATGCTGCTCCCAAAGGCAGTGGCAGTGACTGGAGGTCACGGGATCCCTAGGGTACGGCTTCGCGGGATATACTAAGATTTTCCCGCGTGTCCTTTGACAAACGTCAAGCAAGGTACTACTATTCCGCCAAATCGGACGTACGACTGTCCTAATCGATCTTCTACCCGGGGCCATACCTCCCAGAGGAGGGTCATACCCACTATCTATTCCTGAGACCCGGCCATGAGAACATATATTCAGAGAATCCGCTCCAGAGGGGGTTCATTGAAATCTTCATCACCTGCGGGGGCAGGATTTTTTTTCGTCAAAAAAAAAGGACGGAACCCTCAGCACCCTGCATTGGATTACCGGGCCCCTCACAAACTCAACATACAAAAACCGCTACCACCCCCCTGTTCCGTTGTAAGCAATTGTTCGACAAAACTCCAGGGAGCAGGATCTTCACCAAACGGACCTCAGAGGAGCCTATAATCTGGTTAGAATCAGAGAAGGAGACGAATGGAAGACGCATGTCACTACTCGCGACGGGCATTAACGATACCTGGTGCCAGATTTGGATTGTGTACTGCTCCGCGTCTTCCAAGACTTTGTCAAACGACATTTTCAGAGACCTCTTACCACCATGTTTATAGTATACCTGACGATATAATTTTTTTCCAGATCCAGGCCGGAACATATATGCATGTCAAACAAGTCCTGCCCGCGTTTAAAGAGAACCATTTGTATCCAAGCTCGAGAAATCGCATTTCCATCAAACATCCCCTCTTTTTCTCGTTCTACATCATATCGGATACCGTCCTTGCTATGGATCCTACCAAGGTCAGCGGTACCCGATTGGGCCCTGTCCTCTCTCCCTCAAGCCATCCAAAGGATTCCTCGTTTCGCTAACTACTACCCGGATGTTCATTCAGGGATTCTCATCGGTAGTAGCACCCATCACGGCACTCACACAAAGGAGCTGATCCTACAAGTGGAAGAAAGGCCCTCCAGGCTTTCGAGAAATAAGACGGCATTCCGCCTCAGCACCCATCTTAACCCATCCAGATCCTTCATTACCTTTTTTTGGAGGTCGACGCCTCCGATGTAAGAGCAGTTGCTATACTTTCACAGAAGAATCCTCAAGCTCACTTCTCCTTGTGATATTTTTAAAGAAATTTCCTCCGCCCAAAGGAATTACGATGTAGGTAACGGGAGCTCCCGCTATCAAGCTGGCTTTGGAAGATGGAGGCACTTACTGGAAGGCACAGAGTCACCAGTCACGATACTTACGACCATAAGAATCTTCGTACATTGAGGGAGCACGGCGACTAGGATCTCGCCAGGCAAGATGGTCCTTATTCTTTACCGCTTTAACTTCCTCATTTCCTACATCCTGGTTCAAAAAACATTAAAGCCGACGCCTTGTCACGACAGTTCCTGGTAAGGATAACAAGGTGGATCAACAGGAGACCATTCTCCCTTCCACTTGTATTTTGGCTGCAAATACTTTTAGTGCCTTAACGGACATTACTAAGCTCAGAAACAACATCCCGGCAGGACTCAACGTTCCGGAGGACCGGTTTTTCACTCCCCGTAAATTCCAGAGGAGAGTCATGGAGTGGGACATTCATCCAAGCTGCAGGCATCCTGCACCAAAAGAGCTTGACGTGTATTGCGTACTTGGTGCTCGAAGCAAGACGCCACACACAGCCCAGCAGGTCTCCTCAACCACTACCCATCCCAGTACGTCAAGGACACATTATCGATGGACTTCCATCGTTTAGTTTGCCCAAATCTAGAGGCATGGACACAATACTTGTGGTGGTGGACATTTTCCCAAACAGGCACACTTCATCCCTGATGAAGGGTTACCCCTGCACCAATGTTATCGAAGTTTTCATCAGGGAGATCTTCAGTTACATGGTCCCCTCAGGTCATAGTGTCCGTATAGAGGATCCCAGTTCTCTCCCGGGTTCTGAGGGGGCGTTTTGTAAAAATCGGGACTTACCCACACACTTTTCATCAGGATATCACCCCCAGACATGACAGACGGAACGCACCAATCAGTCTCTGGAACAGTTTTTGAGGTGCTTTATCGCTGACAACTCAGGACGATGGGTCGAGAACTTCTCCCATGGGCAAATTCCCCAATAATCTACAGAACGAATCATCCCGACAGTTCACCATTGTGTCAACTATGGCTTCCATCCGTCGCACTTCCTCCCTCCTCTCTCCAAGTCTGGAGTCCCGGCCGCAAGGACAGGATTCGCCACTTACAAGACCTATGGCAGAAGATCCATCGAATCTACAGCCACCTGGTATATTACACAAGAGACAAGCGTATCGCACCGAAGAGAGGTCCCAGGTACTCTGTAGGACAAAGGGTTTGGTTATCTACCAAAACACGCGCTAAAAGTAGCTTCACCCAAACTGGCACCTACGTTTTCGCGGCCCTTTCCGCATCACCAAAAGGATCAACCCAGTAGCCTATCGGCTTGAACTGCCAAAAAATATGAGGATTCCTTCTTGTATTTCATCATCCCTTCTCAACCTATCATCAAGCTCATCCTCCAAAGACAATCTAAACCTCCCAAACCATACTGGTAGGGCCAACAAGAATACGAGGTTCAGACCATTCTCAACTCAGAATATCCAGAAGGATTACAATATTCTTGTACACTGAGAGGCATGGCCCCGAGGAGAGAGAGTGGATTCCCTCATCATCAGGTACATGCCAACCGCCTCATCTCTGCCTTCCACCGTAGGCATCCTGAAACCCATCTCTGGTTTCGCCCGAGGTTCCCCCTCAAAGGGGGGGAATACTGTCACACTTGCCTCTGTCCGCGCCGGAGACGACCCAGGGAAGCACCACGGGGCAGAGTCATGCGCCCACGCACTGCCGGGCAGTGCAGGCGCAGCGGCGTGATGGCGAGCTCCGCGAGACGCATCGCGCACCCGCGCACGGTGTGCTCGGCAACCAGGAAGCAGGAGAACGTGAGGGAGCTGCTGGAGCTCCCACAGTCGGAGACTTGCTAGTAAACCCATGACGTCATCACGTCGCGAACGCGCATCGCGCACGCGCGCGTTTGCCCGGCACCCAACCTAGCATCAGGAAAGCCTAATGCAACTGTTTTTGATCAGTGTCTCTCTGACACCATTGGTGGACCAGTACACCCCCTGCAAGTAATTGGACCCTTCCCCATTAATACTCTGCTTCTGCCTGTCCTTCATTGCTGAGCATAAACTCCCTGTTTATGCATTGTGCTCCCCTGCTGTCTAGTTTGTCTTGAACTTTGTCTGACCTGTTTGACCCTGCCTGTTACTTGGATTTCTACACACTCTCCAGCACTTTGACCCCGGCTTCGTTACTCACTACTCTACCTTCTATTACCCAGACCTGGCTACGAAACTCTACCTACCCGACTCTCCAACCCTGAAACACGGCAAGTACCCTACTACCCTGACCTCTCCAACCCTACGACGCGGTACGACTAGGACTAACGCATTCCGGACAGGACTGCGTGGTTGTGGGTCGGTGCCTATACACCCCACCTCAGCCCCCGCGGTCTTTCGTCTGTTTGTGGTGAGCGCAGCGTGACACAGACATAAGGAAGATTTGACCCAGCAACGGGTCGAGACACTTTAAAAAAGAGAAACACAGCATGGACCCCTTCGGTGTATGCCTATTTCTCTATTTTCCCGCATCCCCAAGGGTTGGTTACCGTAACAGAGCTCTGTTACAGCTGGAAGCAAGACCATATATGGTTGAGCTCCTGTGGACTCAACACGGACTTCAAATTGGGTTGTTTCCTCTAAACTCTGATGTTTTGTCAGCCTTTGAATTTTCATCACAGGCTTCCCTCCTATCCAGTTGGATTTTACCCTATCTGACTTATGCATTGAATGAGCTGGACTAGAGTTGCTACTACACCATCTGCTGATAATAGGATCATGGCATCACACAGCAAGACCCTTGGCGACCAAAGGACTTTAAGTACTCTGTTCCATCATCCTGGCAGTTCATGCCTAAACCATCATGTTCTGTTCTGAGATGCTAATTTACCACAGCAGGTTTTTTGTTACCACAACAAGACTTGGAATTTTTGGCCTTTCCTCTCTGTCCTTTTTTTTTAACTTGGCCACACATTGCCCATTGCTGACAATAGGAAGGCGCCATTTCCACGCAGCATGACTTTTTGGAAGGAGGATTCAAGCTGATCCGTTGAACACACAACCCGATTATACCCTATCTGGCACAGTATGAGCTGGAACCACCGTGGTTACTAGCACACATCTGCAGTATAGTTATTATGGTATCCTACAGCATGGCTGGGTGACCAAATGGGTTGAGGTACCCTGTTTATATCATTCTTACAGTTCCTTGTCTAACCGTCATGTTGTTTTTCTGAGATGCCATTCCTCCCACAGCAGATTATCATTTACCCACAACGGACGTGGATACTTTGCCTTCTCCTCTCTGGCTCATTGCAACTCGTGCCACACTATGCCAACTGCTGACAATAGGGATGCCACAATTTCCACAGCAGCAGGACATTTCAGAAGGTTCTGGTTTACCTTTGTTTCTATGATAGATGTAATGTTGACAATAGGAAGGACCGTTATTTCCACAGCAGTTACACAATGGAATCAGCCACGTTCTGCTGTCCACTACAAGCTGTATTTTTGGCCCCTTTAAAATTCAGCTTTATTACTGTTATATATGTGGGTTGCATGTACCTTAGCCTATCATGTATATCAGTACTATACTGCATTTTGGTTAAATTAGTCACTGTACTAAACGGCCAGTCTCCTTAAATGAATATGCAAATGTATTTTGGCTAGATCACTTTTATTTTCCGCCACATCATCTTGTACATATTTTTGCTTCATTATTGTGTTGGTTTCTTCACACTGTCCACACGTGGTGTGACAATATTTATGCACATAGTATGACACTCTGAATTGCTCCCCTTCCCTCTCTTCCCTCCCCCTTTCCTCCCCCCCCCCCGGGTTTGAACTACTGCTACTACTCTCGAGTTTAATCAATCAGCGTGATCTGTGACACCTGTTTTGTTGGTATTTATATGTATGCACTACTTTCCATGTAACTTGCACCAACGTTGACAAAGGTTCCTCGGCGGCCCGAAACGTTCGTTCTGTGTATTTGTTTCACATATATTCTATTTTACCTAACAATTGATTGCTGCCTGTGTGATTTCGTCTAAACAACGGTATCGCATTATTATTATTACCTTATGGGAAGCACCTACATATTTTTAGGGGAGTGGCTGGCTGGCGTGTGTTAATATGTTGAGGGGTTTTGTCACTTTTTTACCCACCATAACCTAATAATAGTGGTGATTACCTCGTCTAGTCTCAAACCAGCTTAGCCATTACAAACAACCTCACACTGATGATACCCATCAAGGTTGAAACATGTCTGTGAGTGGGTTTTAATGTCTTGCATCTCATCCCAGCCTCTGTCTAAAAGCTGTGTTAAAACAGCATGCATTGGCTTGAGGATTTGTGTGTAATACGAGCTGGAGACAAAAGGTGGCACTGAGTGCTTCATTTGCATGGTCATTTCCCAGAATCCCTTGCTGCAGTGGAAGCGCTGTATGCTGGGCGATAATGGGAAAGACAGGGTTGCAGACCTGTCTAAAACATGCAAATGACAACAGTAATATTTACAGTTGCTTTATGCTTTAGTGTGGAGGGTTGTGTCACTTTGTTTACCCACCATAACCTTAATAAATATGTATATAACATATATATATATATTATATATTATATATATATATAATATTAATATTTATATATATATATATACTATATATATATCCGAAATAGTTGTGTTAGTCCAGTTGCGATAGTGCAAGAATAAATAGTTCTTTAGTATTAGGCGATACCTTTTTCATTTGGACAAACCATTTATGTCTATAACAAGCTTTCGAGAGTTCTCCTCCTTCCTCAGGTCTACAATACTGGTTTCTAAAAGGAATCTATGGCTGGAACAGTGCAGAAAAAAACAAAAAAGGGGGGGGGGGCAGAAACAAAAAACAGATATGTACTGTAATAAGGAAGGGTGTTTGAGCCAGTGGAGGTGGTCCAAGAAATGGTATGAGGAGAGGGTGGGGGGGGGGATATAGACAAGGTGTGGATAAGAAAGAGAGACAGGCAGGATAATTACAACTTTTGATAGGGTAATGAAGACCCATATCCACATTAGTCCTTCGGTTTTAGGTATCAAAGTGTCTTATTATTTTCTGATTCAAATGTTTTCCGTCTTGGCTGCTTTTTAACATTCCTTGAGGATTTTGATTTTTAAATCATTTTGGAATGACCTGGTTGTGAGAAATGTGTCTGTTGCAGGGTACATGCAACCACACGCGGGTTTTCTGGATAAGGCTAATATTGAGCTTTAAAATACAGCACACAAAAACAAAAACAGCTTATTTTCAACATACAAAAAACAAACTAGCTTCTTTTCAGCGTACAAAAAAAGCTTCTTTTTCAGCATATAAAACCCCAGACAGTTCATCAAACATGCATTTGGAAACAGACCTTATAGCAGTAATCTACTTGAGCGTTTCAGTCCTACTCTTGACCAGCAAGCCCTCATGTGTGTGCAGCGTGGGGTTTTAAAACACCTTGATTATGCATTGGGACCACTAATTGTCAGAGCTTCCCAGCTGAAAGTTAACCTCGTCACTGCTGCACTGCATACCTACACATACGTTTGCCAAGCTTTGAGCTGGTGCGTTCATTTCACCCTGTCACATTCCTCCCCTGTTAGTGTGTGGTCTGGGGCAACGCACAGCTGAAGCCCGACCATCCACCCCTTCTCTAGAAAAGAAATCAGCATTGGCAGTTTCTTTTCCAAGCCTGCGCTGAATCTCAAACGAGAAGGGTGAGGGCCATATACCACCTGGTCAACCTAGCATTGGAGTCTTTCATAGTATTTAACATTTTAATGGGGCATGTGTCTGTTACCAATGTAAACAGGACTCCTGCCAGGTAGTCCCTCAGGCCTCGATTGCCCACTTATACTGCGAGACACCTCCCTCAATTACTGAGTAGTTTTTTTCCCATGGGAACAATTTCCTACTCAGATAAAGGATCGGATGTTCCACTCCCTCAAACTGTTGTGAGAGCACTGGCCCTAGCCCTATTACGGAGGCATTGGTTTGTAACATAAAAGGCTATCGAAGTCTGGGTTTCCAAGGACGGATCCTCTGATAGACACCTTTTTACCTCCTCAAAGGCTCTCTCTGGACTCCCTTGACCATACCACTTGTGTGGGGCAAACTTTTTGTGAGGTCTGTTAGTGGGGCTCACACTTCCGAGTATTGGGGATGAACCGCCGATATTACCCTGCTAAACCCCTCAGAGATGTATTCTGCGTTATTGTTTGAGGGGGTCAGAACTTCTTTCAGGGAAGCTACCTGTTGGCTAGTGCCCTTACTTTCCCACCTCCCACTGCCTACCCCAGGTACTCTGTTTCGACTTACCTAGCACATTTTAGTGTTGCTGTAGCCCTTCCTCTCTTAAGTGACTTGATGGACCGCTTTAAGCCTTATTTAGATTGCCCCCGTGTTTACATAAATGACAATGTCGCTCAAGGTAGGCTGCGGCATAAGCCCTATGAGTTCTCAGCACTTTATCAATGAGTTTCTGAAATGTGGCTGGGGCTCCATGCAGTCCAAATGGCATTGTCCACAAACTGGTATAAACCCATGGGAGTGGCAAAGGCTGTTTTGCACTTGGACTTTTCCTCTAAAGGTATTGCCAGTATCCTTTTGTTTATCTGCGTTACCAAGGGCGTCAATTAACTCGTCCCCTTGGCATCAGATATGCTCAAACTTGGATCCCGCATTGACCTTTCGGATGTCCACCAAAATCTTACCTTCCCATCAGGTTTAGGGACCATAATTAGTGGACTACACCCTCACAAGCATGATTCCTCAATCATGCCTAATGTACATTTCTTGTACCGCTCCTTCTCTACCAGGCCTACGGTTCTTCAAGAGCACTTGTAAGGGTGAGAACGTACTTTTAACCCCAGGTGCTGTACTCTATCACATGGAAAACAAATTAGTTGCCTGGTAAACTCGAAAAACATCATTGAATTGTGTCATTATTTCAACAAGTCCCCTTTTTGTTCAGAGAACAATTGTCTACCCATGGGATTTTCATCACACCCAAGACGTTTCTCCCTCGTGGGGCTGAGACCCAGGTCCATTTGCTCCCTCCACCGGGTGGATGAATATGAGACCGCTGCACCTTCCAGGTTTCAGCAAGTTCACATGGTAAATTTTTTTACCCTTCCTGGACCCTGGTTGAGCGATCTCGTAATCCACATCACCCGTGCGGCGGAGAGTACTTCAAAGGGCCCTGCCTTTGGCTAGGAGTTTAACTCCTCACAACTGGGTAATAATAACATTACCTGGTCTGCCGGGTAAACACTCATGCGAGCATTCTGATTGTAATGTCTCTCCTGACTGTCCTGGGCTGATTAATAGTTCTTCCTAGCAAAATGGCCGACCACATCTAATCGCTTCCTAAGGTCAGTACATTTGCTGGGCATCTAAGACAGGGGACGCTGTTCCTCCCGGACTCTTTAGGAGGTCTTGGATACCCCGGGGTGGTGGCCATACAAAAATTCAAATGAGAGAACCCTGTGGAGCCTGGGGGAACTTCCGCCACATGCGAACAGCAGAAAAGGGAGACGTTCATCCCAGGCTCTCTTCTCTCGAATCTACAAATTTTCTCAGCATTACCTTTTAGAGTTCGGTTAAATCTTTCCACCATCTGTCAGTCTGGGATGTATACCGATGTCTAAACAGACTTGACCTCTAGTCATTTTAAGACATCCTGCCATCAGTTTAGCCATAAAATTTTGTACCTTGGTCTGTCACATAACCTGGGGAAGTCAACCCGTGAGAACGCTCCACAATGTTGGCTATACTTGCTTCACCGTTGCCTGTCCTCAGGGGGAACCCTCAGGAATCTTGTTGCATAGTCGAACTATACGAGAATAAACCTGTGTCCTTTACGCAGAAGGCTCAGCGGTCCTACCCAGTCTACCACCCCTCTGTAGGACAAAGGGTTTGGTTATCTACCAAAAACATTCGGCTAAAAGTAGCTTCACCCAAACTGGCACCACGTTTTATCGGCCCTTTCCGCATCACCAAAAGGATCAACCCAGTAGCCTATCGGCTTGAACTGCCAAAAAATATGAGGATTCCTTCTGTATTTCACTCATCCCTTCTCAAACCTTATCATCAAGACTCATCCTCCAAAGGACAATCTAAACCTCCGCAAACCATACTGGTAGATGGCCAACAAGAATACGAGGTTCAGACCATTCTCAACTCCAGAATATCCAGAGGAGGATTACAATATCTTGTACACTGGAGAGGCTATGGCCCAGAGGAGAGAGAGTGGATTCCTCATCATCAGGTACATGCCAACCGCCTCATCTCTGCCTTCCACCGTAGGCATCCTGAGAAACCATCTCTGGTTCGCCCAGAGGTCTCCCCTCAAGGGGGGGATACTGTCACACTTGCCTCTGATCCGCGCGGAGACCGACCCAGGGAAGCACCACGGGGCAGAGTCATGCGCCCACGCACTGCCAGGGTAGGACTACGCATTCCGGACAGGACTGCGTGGTTGTGGGTCGGTGCCTATACAACCCCACCTCAGCCCCGCGGTCTTTCGTCCTGTTTGTGGTGAGCGCAGCGTGACACAGACAATAAGGAAGATTTGACCCAGCAACCTGTGGCGAGACACTTTAAAGAGATGAAACACAGCATGGCTACACTTCGGTGTATGCCTATTTCTCATTTTCCCGCATCCCCAAGGGTTGGTTACCGTAACAGAGCTCTGTTACAGCTGGAAGCAAAGACCATATATGGGTTGAGCTCCTGTGGACTCAACACGGACTTCAAATTGGGTTGTTTCCTCTAACTCTGATGTTCTTGTCAGCCTTTTGATTTTCATCACAGGCTTCCCCTCCTATCCAGTTGGATTTATACCCTATCTGACATTGATGCATTGAATGAGCTGGACTAGCGTGCTACTAACACCATCTGCTGATAATAGGATCATGGCATCACTACAGCAAGACCCTTGGCGACCAAAGGACTTAAGATACTCTGTTCCATCATCCTGGCAGTTCATTGCCTAAACCATCATGTTCTGTTCTGAGATGCTAATTTACCACAGCAGGTTTTTTGTTACCACAACAGAACTTGGATATTTTGCCTTTCCTCTCTAGTCCATTTTTTTAACTTGTGCCACACAATGCCCATTGCTGACAATAGGAAGGCCGCCATTTCCACAGCAGCATGACTTGTTGGAAGGAGGATTCAAGCTGATCCAGTTGAACACACACCGATTTATACCCTATCTGGCACAGTATGAGCTGGACCACCGTGGTTACTAGCACCATCTGCAGGTAATAGGATTATGGTATCACTACAGCATGGCCTTGGGTGACCAGATGGGTTGAGGTACCCTGTTATATCATTCTTACAGTTCCTTGTCTAAACCGTCATGGTTTGTTCTGAGATGCCATTCTACCACAGCAGATTTATCATTACCACAACTGGACGTGGATACTTTGCCTTTCCTCTCTGGCTCATTGCAACTCGTGCCACACTATGCCAACTGCTGACAATAGGAAGGCCACAATTTCCACAGCAGCAGGACATTTCAGAAGGTTCTGGTTTACCTTTGTTTCTATGATAGATGTAATGTTGACAATAGGAAGACCGTTATTTCCACAGCAGTTACACCAATGGAATCAGCCACGTTCTGCTGTCCACTACAAGCTGTATTTTTGCCCCTTTAAAATTCAGCTTTATTACTGTTATATATGTGGGTTGCATGTACACTTAGCCTATCATGTATATCAAGTACTATTACTGCATTTTGGTTAAATTAGTCACTGTACTAAACGGCCAGTCTCCTTAAATGAATATGCAAATGTATTTTGGCTAAGATCACTTTTATTTTCCGCCACATCATCATTGTACATATTTTTGCTTCATTATTGTGTTGTTTTCTTCACACTGTCCACACGTGGGTGACACGATTTATGCACATAGTATGACACTCTGAATTGCTCCCCTTCCCTCTCTTCCCCCCCCCTTTCCTCCCCCCCCCCCGGGTTTGAACTACTGCTACTCGAGTTTAATGCAATCAGCGTGATCTGTGACACCTGTTTTGTTGGGTATTTATATGTATGCACTACTTTCATGTAACTTGCACCACGTTGACAAAGGTTCCTCTGGCGGACCGAAACGTTCGTTCTGTGTATTTGTTTCACAATATATTCTATTTTTACCTAACAATTGAGTGCTGCCTGTGTGATTTCGTCTAAACAACGGTATCGCATTTATTATTATTACCTTATGGGATTAGCACCTACATTATTTTGTAGTGGAGTGCTTGCTGTTCGTGTGTTATATATGTTGAGGGGTTTTGTCACTTTTTTTACCCACCATAACCTTAATAATAGTGGTGATTACCTAGTCTAGTCTCAAACCAGCTTAGCCATTACAAACAACCTCACACTGATGATACCCATCAAGGTTGAAACATGTCTGTGAGTGGGTTTAATGTCTTTGCATCTCATCCCAGCCTCTGTCTAAAAGCTGTGTTTAAAACAGCATGCATTGGCTTGAGGATTTGCTTGTGTAATACGAGCTTGAGACAAAAGGTGGCACTGAGTGCTCATTTGCATGTCATTTCCCAGAATCCCTTGCTGCAGTGGAAGCGCTGTATGCTGGGCGATAATGGGGAAAGACAGGGTTGCAGACCTGTCTAAAACATGCAAATGAACATACAGTAATATTTACAGTTGCTTTATGCTTTAGTGTGGAGGGTTTGTGTCACTTTGTTTACCCACCATAACCTTAATAATATATATATATATTATATATCCTATATATATATATAATATCGTAATATTTATATATAGATATCTATATACATAGATATATATATCAGAAATAGTTGTGTTAGTCCAGTTGCGATAGTGCAGAATAAATGAGTTCTTTAGTATTAGGCGATACCTTTTTCATTTGGACAAACCATTTATGTCATAGAACAAGCTTTCGAGAGTTCTCCTCCTTCCTCAGGTCTACAATACTGGTTTACAAAGGAATCTATGGCTGGAACAGTGCAGAAAAAAACAAAAAAAGGGGGGGGGGGGCAGAAACAAAAAACAGATATGTACTGTAGATAAGGAAGGGTGTTTGAAGCCAGTGGAGGGTGTCAAGAAATGGTATGGAGGAGAGGGGTGGGGGGGGGGGATAGGAGAGAAGGTGTGGATAAGAATAGAGACAGGCAGGATAATTACAAACAATTTTGATAGGGTATGAGAAACCCCATATCCACATTAAGTCCTTCGGTTTTAGTATCAAAGTGTCTTATTATTCTGAGTTCAAATGTTTTCCGTTCTTGGCTGCTTTTTAAACATTCCATTGAGGATTTTGATTTTTAAATCATTTATGGAATGACCTGGTTGTGAGAAATGGTGTCTGTTGCAGGGTACATGCAACCACACGCGGGGTTTCTGGATAAGGCTAATTATTGAGCTTTAAAAATACAGCACACAAAAACAAAAACAGCTTATTTTCAACATACAAAAAAACAAAATAGCTTCTTTTCAGCGTACAAAACAAAAGCTTCTTTTCAGCATATAAAAACCCAGACAGTTCATCAAACATGCATTTGGAAAACAGACCTTATAGCAGTAATCTACTTGAGCGTTTCAGTCCTATCTCTTGACCAGCAAGCCCTCATGTGTGTGCAGCCTGGGGGTTTTAAAACACCTTGATTATGCAGTTGGGACCACTAATTGTCAGGAGCTTCCCAGCTGAAAGTTAACCTCGTCACTGCTGCACTGCATACCTACACATACGTTTGCCAAGCTTTGAGCTGGTGACGTTCATTCACCCTGTCACATTCCTCCCCTGTTAGTGTGTGGCTGGGGCAACGCACAGCTGAAGCCCGACCATCCACCCCTTCTCTAGAAAAGAAATCAGCATTGGCAGTTTCTTTTCCAAGCCTGCGCTGAATCTCAAACGAGAAGGGTTGGAGGGCCATATACCACCTGGTCAACCTAGCATTGGAGTCTTTCATAGTATTTAACCATTTTAATGGGGCATGGTCTGTTACCAATGTAAAACGGACTCCTGCCAGGTAGTGCCTCAAGGCCTCGATTGCCCACTTTACTGCGAGACACTCCTTCTCAATTACTGAGTAGTTTTTTTCCCATGGGAACAATTTCCTACTCAGATAAAGGATCGGATGTTCCACTCCCTCAAACTGTTGTGAGAGCACTGGCCCTAGCCCTATTACTGAGGCATTGGTTTGTACAATAAAAGGCATATCGAAGTCTGGGTTTCCAAGGACGGGATCCTCTGATAGACACCTTTTTACCTCCTCAAAGGCTCTCTGGCACTCCCTTGACCATACCACTTGTGTAGGGGCAAACTTTTTTGTGAGGTCTGTTAGTGGGGCTTCAACTTCCGAGTAGTTGGGGATGAACCGCCGATAGTACCCTGCTAAACCCAGCAGAGAGTGTATCTGCGTATTTGTTTGAGGGGGTCAGAACTTCTTTCAGGGAAGCTACCTTGTTGGCTAGTGGCCTTACTTTCCCACCTCCCACTGCATACCCCAGGTACTTGGTTTCCGACTTACCTAAGGCACATTTCTTAGGGTTGGCTGTGAGCCCTGCCTCTCTTAGTGACTTGAGGACCGCTTTAAGCCTATTTAGATGTGCCCGCCAGTGTTTACTATAAATGACAATGTCGTCAAGGTAGGCTGCGGCATAAGCCCTATGAGGTCTCAGCACTTTATCAATGAGTTTCTGAAATGTGGCTGGGGCTCCATGCAGTCCAAATGGCATTGTCACAAACTGGTATAAACCCATGGGAGTGGCAAAGGCTGTTTTGCACTTGGACTTTTCCTCTAAAGGTATTTGCCAGTATCCTTTTGTTATTCTGCGTTACCAAGGGCGTCAATTAACTCGTCCACCCTTGGCATCAGATATGCGTCAAACTTGGATCCCGCATTGACCTTTCGGAGGTCCACACAAAATCTTACCTTCCCATCAGGTTTAGGGACCATAATTAGTGGACTACACCACTCACAGCATGATTCCTCAATCATGCCTAAATGTAACATTTCTTGTACCTCCTTCTCTACCAGGGCCTTACGGCTTCAAGGCAACCTGTAAGGGTGAGAACGTACTTTTACCCCAGGTGCTGTCTCTATCACATGGAAAACAAAATTAGTTTGCCTGGTAAATCAGAAAAAAACATCATTGAATTGTGTAATTATTTCTAACAAGTCCCCTTTTTGTTCAGAGAACAATTGTCTACCCATTGGGATTTTATCATCACCCAAGATGTTCTCCCGTGGGGGCTGAGGACCCAGGTCCATTTGCTCCTCCACCGGGTGGATGAATAGAGACCGCTGCACCTTCCAGGGTTTCAGCAAGTTCACATGGTAAATTTGTTTACCCTTCCTGGACCCTGGTTGAGCGATCTCGTAATCCACATCACCCGTGCGGCGGAGTACTTCAAAGGGCCCTGCCATTTGGCTAGGAGTTTACTCTCACAACTGGGTAATAATAACATTACCTGGTCTGCCGGGTGAAACACTCATGCGAGCATTCTGATTGTAATGTCTCTCCTGACTGTCCTGGGCTGATCTAAGATTCTTCCTAGCAAAATGGCCGACCACATCTAAGCGCTTCCTAAGGTCTAGTACATATTGCTGGGCATTCTAAGAAGGGGACCGCTGTTCCTCCCAGGACTCCTTTAGGAGGTCTTGGATACCCTGGGGTTGGTGGCCATACAAAAATTCAAATGGAGAGAACCCTGTGGAGGCCTGGGGAACTTCCCGCACTGCGAACAGCAGAAAAGGGAGAAGTTCATCCCAGGCTCTCTTCTCTGAATCTACAAATTTTCTCAGCATACCTTTTAGAGTTCGGTTAAATCTTTCCACCAATCTGTCAGTCTGTGGATGGTAGACCGATGTCTAAACAGACTTGACCTCTAGTCATTTTAAGACATCCTGCATCAGTTTAGCCATAAAATTTGTACCTTGGTCTGTCAACATAACCTGGGGAAGTCCAACCCGTGAGAACAGCTCCAACAATTTGTTGGCTACTTGCTTCACCGTTGCTGTCCTCAGGGGGAACGCCTCAGGATATCTTGTTGCATAGTCGACTATTACGAGAATAAACCTGTGTCCTTTCGCAGAAGGCTCCAGCGGTCCTACCAAGTCTACACCAATCCTCTCAAAGGGAACAGACACCAAGGGTAGAGGAACCAAGGGGGATGGTTTTTGTCCCTTCGGACTAGTTAGCTGGCACTCAGGACATGCCGCACATAACTTAGCAATGTCACTATGCATCCCTGGCCAATAGAAGCGGAACGAAATACGGTACAAGGTTTTATGTCTACCCAGGTGACCACCCCAAGGGATAGTATGTGCTTGGGTGAAGACAGTTTTAACAAACGCCTTGGGAACCAATATTTGTCTGGTGACCTCCCCTGTTTGTGTCTGCTTGTTCACCCTATACAGGATATAATTTGACAATTCAAAATGGGGGAACACCATTACCCCTTGTGCATTCAATATCTGCTCATCAATCTTTACCACTTTATCATATTGTTTGGCCAGGACTGGGTCTTCCCTCTGCCTCTGGCGAAAATCAGGGAGACATAGCTCTGGTAAATCCCCAGGGCCTATCTCTCCCTCTTTCTGGCCATCCCCAGTCATGACTTGTGACTCATGCCTATTAGTATGGCCACCTTGAGTCCCAGATTTCTGCAACCAGTCCTGTTTATCACAGCGTCTTTGCCTCCGAGTCTTTGGAACCCGGTGTCTACTTGGGAACAGGTCGGCCGAATAGGGGAACAGTTTACCAGGTTTCTCCTGAGTCAGAGAATGAGACTCCTCCTGAGAGACTGGAGCCATTAGGTTTGAAAAGAAAGGCCAGTCACGGCCGAGCAAAACGGGGGCAGGGAGCAAAGGAGCAACTCCTACTTTGATCCTGGCCTCCAGACCTTTCACCTGTAGCAGGATTTTGGCCGTCGGATACCATGTTACATCGCCGTGTATACACTCTATACTCCATGGGGAGTCAAAGGAAAGCATGGCAGGCGGTAACAGTTCCCGGAAGACCAGTGTTTTTCCAGAGCCTAAATCTATAAGGGCCTGGACAGTTTTACCACCAATCTGGACTGGAAGTAGCCAGGGCTTGCCACTTTCTCTGGGGAAGGCCGAGGCGACTGTCCTGCTGAAGGAGCAATCCATCTGCGGACAGTCCACATGACGGTGGCCTTGTTCTCCGCAGGCCGAACATGGAAAGGGTTCCCTTGCCGGAGGGTGCCGTGGATACCGCTCAGCGGGACCGGATACTGGAGACCAGGCCTCTGATGGGTCCTGTGTGTGATGTCCTCTGACGTTCCTCTCATTTGGCGACGAGCCGACATCAGGAAGTAGATGAGGGTCTCGACGGGGACCAGCATTTGAACCCCTCCCTTGCTAGAACGACTGCTCCTTCCGTGGGACTTGGTGGTTGCGTATGGATGGGCCGTAGGTTCCCCGTTGGTCCAACCTCCCTCTTTGGGCGTCTGCAAGTGCCGGTGGAGTAGGATCCGTCGGGTCCAGGACACTCGCCTGCTCCTCGACCCCAAGGAAGTTCTCAACAAGTCGGACCGCCAAAGCTAGGGTTTCAGCAGCATGGCGTTTTACCCAAGAGCTTGCAGAAGGGGGTATTACCTGTAGGAATTGTTCCAAAACAACTTGCTCAAGAATTGCCTCCTTAGTGCGCTCCTCAGGTTGCATCCAGCGAGTACACAAGTCCAATAATCGCTGAGCGAGGACCCGTGGTCTCATCTTAGCGGTGTACTTCAGGCTCCGGAACTGCTACCGGTAGGTCTCTGGGGTCAGACCTAAGCGATCCAGTATGGTGGCTTTTACTTGTTTGTAATCCATTGCCTGGTCCGCTGGGAGGCCTTGATATGAGGCCTGGGTTTCTCCTATGAGGAGCGGGGCTAAAGCGGTTGCCAAGTGATCTGCAGACCAGCTCAGGGCTTCGGCAACTCTTTCAAACGTCAGTATAAAAGCCTCTGGATCATCTTACGGAGCCATTTTCATCAGGAGGACCGGGAGTTTGTTCGCAAGTTCTGGACTGGCAGACCCCTGGGATTGAGTCAGCAAACTGGACATCCGCTCATCCTGTGCTTCCTGTTGCTGGATTAGGAACTGGGTTTGCTGCTGCAATAGTCTTTCATCTCTCTCTGCCTGCTCGCACAGAAACGCTTTTAAACGTTCTTCCATTTTTTTTCTGGATAAGGCTATTTATTGAGCCTTAAAAGTACATCACACAAAAACAAAACAGCTTCTTTTCAGCATACAAAACAAAAGCTTCTTTTCAGCATACAATAACCCAGACAGTTCATCAAACATGCATTTGGAAAACAGACCTTATAGCAGTAATCTACTTCAGCGTTTCAATCCTATCTCTTGACCAGCCAGCCCTCATGTGTGTGCAGCCTGGGGCTTTTAAAACACCTTGATTATGCAGCTGGGACCACTCTAATTGTCAGGAACGTCACAGCTGAAAGTTAACCTTGTCACTGTTGCACTGAATACCTACACATACGTCTGCCAGGCATAGAGCTGGTGACGTTCATTCACCCTGTCAGTGTCCCTCTGGTAAACAGTATCTTCCTTCTTCGTGATGGAGTATGGAGTGTCTTTGCATATTCATTCTGCCTTGTAATTTTTGTCTGGTTTCCCCAATGTAGCAACCTTGGTCACATGTGTTGCACTGAATCATATACACCCCATTACTGGATGTGCAGCTGTATGATCCTTTAACATTGAGTGTTCCATGGTTGTTACTGGCTGTGGGATCTTGGCATATATGTTTGCAGAGTGTGTTGCTGCATGGCTTTGTGCCATTATCAGTGTCTTTAAATTTGTTGTGAAGTTTTCTGTTGACTAATTTCTGTTTGAGGTTTGGTGGTTGCTGGAACGCAAGAATGGGAGGTATGGGAAAGATTTCTTTTAATGTCGCATCCTCTGCCAGCATGGGTTGCAGATCTTTGATTATTTTTCGTATACCCTCTATGGCAGGGTTGTATGTGGCCACTAGTGGTATGCGTGTGGTAGGTTCTGTCTGTATTGTAGCAGGTGTTCTCGTGGGGCTTTTAGTGCAGATGTAATAGTTTGGGCAATGGTCTTTGGTTTGTATCCCTTCAGTCTGAACGATTCGGTCAGTGTTGTGAGATGCCTGTTTCTGTCTTCAGTGTCAGAGTATATGCGGTGGTATCTTATAGCCTGGCTGTGTATGATATCTTGTTTGGTATGAGTGGGATGGAAGCTGGAGTTGTGGAGGTGACTGCATCTTTCTTTTGTGTTCTTGTATACAGATGTGTGTAGTTTGCCATTTTTCAGTGTTACTGTTGTATCTAGAAAGTTTACTAGGTTTGCTGAATAATCCATTATGAGTTTAATTGATGGATAGAATGAGTGCAGGGACTCGTGGAATTGTTTTAGGTTTCCTTCACCCTCTGTCCATATTATAACAGGTCATCAATGTATTTGTAGGGTTTGTGGGGGCATGTAGTTAGGAATCTTTGTTCAAGATTTGCCATGAAAAAAATGGCATATTGCGGTGCCATCTTGGTACCCATTGCAGTCCCTATTAGTTGTAGGTACATTTCCTTGTTGAAGCTGAAGTAGGTGTGTGTGAGGATGTATTCTATCAGTTTGGTAATTACATCAGCGCTGTATTTCTGATCCAGGGGAAATGCTGTAAAGAATTGCAGGCATACCTTAATACCATCCTTGTGGGGATGTTGTTGTATAGGGATTCTATATCCGTGGTAACTAGCAGTGTGTTGGATGGTAGTTGATTGATGTTGTTAAGATTATTGAGAAAATCTGTGGTACCTTGTATGAAGCTGTTGGTGCTTCTGACTAAAGGTTTGACGATATTCTCCACTAAGCCTGATATTTTTTCAGTGAGTGTATCCATACCTGTTATAATAGGTCTGCCGGGGTTTCCTGGTTTATGGATTTTGGGAAGCATGTAAAAGATCCCAACTCCTGGGTTGTCAGGCATTAGTTGCTACAATTGTGGTTGCAGGTGGTTAGGGAATGTTTGAATGAGATTCACGAGTTGCTTTTCTATATTCCTGGGTTGGATCATGCGTGAGTTTCTTGTAGTAGGTGTTGTCTGTGAGTTGTCTATTGCCTTCTATGTATTTATTTGTGTTCATAAGCACCACTGCACCTCCTTTATCTGCTGGTTTGATGGTGATGTTGTGGTTGTTTCGCAGTTCCTTAATTGCAGATCTCTCCATGAGTGATAGGTTGTACATAGTTTTTATCTGCTGTGGTGATGCTAGTGAGGAAACTTATGATCTGAAGCTCTGTATGAAGCCGTCAAGTTTGACGTTGCATCCTGTTGGTGGTGTGAAGTAGGTGGTGTTCTTGTTGTTGTTCTATGTCATTATGGGGGTGCTCTCTTTTTTCTGGAAGTATTCTTTCAGTCGTAGTCTCCTGAAGAATTCTTCTTGGTCTGAGTACAATTGGATTTGATCCAGTTTGGTGGTGGGACAGAATGTTAGTCCCTTGGAGAGAACTGAGGTCTCTGGTTTTGAGAGTTTATAATCAAACAGGTTTATAACTCCCTGGCAGGCTGTGTGCTCTTCTGGGTTAAGGGTGTGTATCTGTCTTGAAAAGTCAGTTGGGGTTTCTAGTTCTAAGTAGTTGTCCTGCCATTTGTTGGTTTGAAATCCCTTATGTTGTGTCCATGTTCTTCAGTCATACAGAGAGAGGAATTGTAGTTTCTTCTGTTTCTTCTTGATTGAGTTCCACTGCAGTTTCTTGTGCAGAGTTTGCATATCTTTTTCCAGTTTGTTGGTACACGCACTGCTTTGCACTTACAGGGTTTGGAGTATTGTGCATTTTTCCCATTCTATTTCCTGTTTTTTTCCATATAGTTGATGGAACAGTTAAAAGAAATCTTTCCCAAACCTCCCATTCTTGCGTTCCGGCAACCACCAAACCTCAATCAGAAATTAGTCAACAGAAAACTTCACAACAAACTTAAAGACACTGATAATGGCACAAAACGGTGCAACAACAAACGCTGCAAACTCTGCAAACATATATGCCAAGATCCCACAGCCAGTAACAACCATGGAACACTCAATGTTAAAGGATCATACAGCTGCACATCCAGTAATGTGGTGTATATGATTCAGTGCAGCAAATGTGACCAAGGTTGCTACAATGGGGAAATCAGCCAAAAATTACAAGGTAGAATGAATATGCACAGACACTCTATACTCCATCACGAAGAAGGAAGATACTGTTCACCAGTGGGACACCATTTCTCACAACCAGATTATTCCATAAATGATTTAAAAATCAAAATCCTCAATGGAATGTTTAAACGCAGCCAAGAATGGAAAACATTTGAACTCAGACTGATAAGACTCTTTGACACTAAAACCAAAGGACTTAATGTGGATATCGGGTTTCTCACACCCTATCAAAAAATTTTGTCAAGGGACAGCACGCGGTACGGTAAGAAGAAAGGTGAGAGAGGGGGAGAAGAAAAATAAAAAGGATCGGGTGGGGGGTTCGAGAAATAGAATAAAGAGGGGGATGGACCTGAACGGCGTGCTGTCCTTGAGTGGGGGGTGCAACCAGGTATCGTGATGGGGATAGAGGAAGAGATGAGAGCGGGAGGAGAGAGAGCATATAGACAGCGAGCGGAAGAGAGATATAAGAAATATAAATATATAGATATAGATATATATATATATATAGATATTATATTATATATTATATATTAGATTAGATATATATATATAATTATATATATGGAGGAAACGTACAATAATACCTGCCTCCTCCCTATAGAAGTTTGCTGCAGGTAAAAAGATAGGCCTTACATAGAAAAACAAAAAGAACGATTCCTGTGCTCCTACCAATTAGGCTAAGATAAAATAATATTCTGATGAAAAAGGTTTTTTTGCTAAACACTTTGGCCAAAGCATTTGTAAGCCCACATGCCACGTCACGGCATACCCATTAATGCAGGTACCTACACTATATATACTGTATATTTAATAATTGTCCCATGGACTGGTGAAAAAAGTGTTAAAGCCCTGAAGTGATTAAATAAAGCATAAGCTTATGTGAGTAGTGCTATTAAAATCTGGCTAAAGCCAGAATCATACTTACCTTTGCTAGAAAGGTAAACTGGGTGCACAAATTCCCTGGTGTGAATATAATAAAACTTACACATATACATCTCTGTCAGCCTAAGGCCACGCTTATAGTGCCGGTGATGGAGCGACGGAGTCGTCGCGAAAAATGGTAGCTGGAAAAATTAGATTTTTCAAGGGTCGTCGCGTCACGTGACGACCCTTGAACAAATCAAATTGCTGGAATCCCGCGACGACAACGCTTGGCGAAACATATCTTTCGCCGGTGGCGACGGGTGACGTCACCCGTCGTGTCGCCATTGACGGCACTATAGGCACAGCCTAACACATTCACCTACCATTCAATGGAGGGTGATGTCCAGACTGACACTGGGGTGTATTATACCTGCACTAATTGGAAAATTGGTAGGTGTTCTGTAACTGCTATGTAAAGCAGGTGAGCCAATAAACCTACCCCTATGACATTTCAGAGATACTAAATTTAAAATGCCCTATGGGAGTATGCAGCAAGGAAAAGGATTGCCTAATATTTGTGAGAAATTGTGCATAATACCGAGCTCCTCCCTATAGAAGTTTGCTGCAGGTAAAAAGATAGGCCTTACATATAGAAAAACAAAAAGAACGATAGCTGCGCTCCTGCCATATATAAATATATATAAAAATATATATATATATATATATATAGTCAGATAAGGCAGTTGGAACTCCAAAAGGTGCTGGTAAGCCACAGGTGCACGTCCCATATAGAGAATGTAGTTATACGTTA
>WSYH01001258.1:0-24745 GCA_036426205.1 Ascaphus truei | reverse complement strand
GATTTTCAACATTGAGTGCTGTCTCTTGTTTACCAATCCTTGGAACGATAACGTATAACTATATATATATACCATAATACTGAGTTAAGTTATGGTGAGTAAAAAAAGTGACAAAAACCCTCCACAGGAAAGCAAATATGCAAATACAACTGTATGCTCATCTGCATGTCTTAGGCAGGTCTGCAACCCCGCCTTTCCCTATTATCACCCAGCATACAGCACTTCCACTGCAGCAAGGGATTCTGGGAAATGACATGCAAATGAGCACACAGTGTCACGTTTTGCCTCAAAAACCATTGATGGGTTTTGGGCTATTATTCTCTCCTCCTCCTGCGCAGTAATCCCTGGTAAGGGCAGGTTTGCCAGAAGTAATGTATCTATGCACGTACACCTACCTCTCGGCATTGAGCTGTGATCTCTCCTCTCCCTGCTGCAGTCTCAGGTTCACTTTCCCGGAAGTGGAGACACTGACTACATCCAGGTCACAGCTCTGTGTCCTACTGCCCATGCTCACACTAAGGGGATCATGGGAGTTGTAGTTTTTAGACTTCAAAACGGATCACGTGTCACATGCTGTGCAGATTAGAAACAACACAGTAACATTTCTCAGGCACTGTGCTAGGGAAAGATAGTTTCTGCTGCATGTAGATGTGTATACGCCTCTTAGTCCTTAATATATCTCAGTAAAGCTACTTCAGTTCCTCTCTTAGGCCAATGTTGATATGAAGGAGATAACCTGGATATAACATAACCCCTGAGGCTGTAATACGTAAAATAAACAAACACACACACACGTTCTCTGCAGGGCTGCTGGTTTTGTCTTTGAAATGCAGATTGTCCTGATTTTATCATTTAATTGATTTTCCAGTAAAATAAGTGGCTCCCCTGCTCCCTCACACAGAGCCCCACTGCTCCCCACACAGACAGCCCCCAGCTCCCTCACACAGAGCCCCCCTGCCCCCACACAGAGCCCCCCCTGCTCCACATAGAGAGCATCCCATCTCCCTCATACAGGCCCCCCATCCCCTCATACAAGCCCCTGCTCCCTCACACAGAACGCCCCTGCTCTCCTCAACAGAGCCCCCCTGCTCCTCACACAGAGCGCCCCTTGCTCCCACCACAGAGCCCCCCTTGCTCCCTCACCAGAGCCCCTCCCTGCTCCTCACACAGAGCCCCCTGCTCCCTCACCATAGCCCCCGACTCATCCCTCACACATACTCCCCCTGCTCCCTCACAACAGAGGCCCCTGCTCCCTCACATAGACCCCCCCCCGTCCCTCACACCAGAGCCCCCCCTGCTCCTCAACCCCTCACCAGCTACCCCCGGCACACAGAGCCCCCGCTCCCTCACACAGAGCCCCCCCTGCTCCCTCACACAGAGCCCCCCTGCTCCCCCACACAGAGCCCCCCCTGCTCCCTCACACAGAGCCCCCCTGCTCCCCCACACAGAGCCCCCCCTGCTCCCCATAGAGAGCATCCCATCTCCCTCATACAGCCCCCCATCTCCCTCATACAGCCCCCTGCTCCCTCACACAGAACGCCCCCTGCTCCCTCACACAGAGCCCCCCTGCTCCCTCACACAGAGCGCCCCCTGCTCCCTCACACGAGCCCCCCCTGCTCCCTCACACAGAGCCCCCCTGCTCCAACACAGAGCCCCCTGCTCCTCAGCCATCGCCCCCCTACTCCCTCACACCAACTCACCCCTGCTCCTCACACAGAGCGGCCCCTGCTCCCACATAGACCCCCCGCTCTCCCTCACACAGAGCCCCCCCCATTGCTCCTCAACACAGAGCCCCTTGCTACCTCACACAGAGCCCCCTGCTCCTCACACAGAGCCCCCCTGCTCCCTCACAAATAGCCCCCCCTGCTCCCCACAATCCCCTGCTCCCTCACACAGAGCCCCCCCTGCTCCCCACATAGACCCCCCCGCTCCTCACACAGAGCCCCCCTTGCTCCCTCACAGAGCCCCCCTGCTCCCTCACACAGAGCCCCCTCTGCTCCCTCATACAGAGCCCCCCCTGCTCCCTCCCACAGAGCCCCCCCCTGCTCCTCACACGAGGCCCTCCGCTCCCTCACACAGAGCCCCCCCCCTTCTCCCTCACACAGAGCCCCCCCCTGCTCCCTCACACAGAGCCCCCCCTGCTCCCTCATACAGAGCCCACCCCTCTCTCACACAGAGCCACCTTGCTCATCCACACAGAGCCCCCTGCTCCCTCACACAGAGCCCCCGCTCTCTTAACAGAGCCCCCCCTCTCCCCACATAGAGCCCCCTCTCCCCAAACAGAGTCCCCCCCCCGCTCTCGTAACACAGAATCCCCCTGCTCTCTCACACAGATCCCCTCTGCTCTCTCACACAGATCCCCCCTGCTCTCTCACACAGATCCCCCCTGCTCTCTCACACAGAGCCCCCCTGCTCTCTCACACAGAGCGCCCCTGCTCCCTCACACAGAATTAAAATTAAAAAGAGTACACTTCGTAACAAAGAAAATAACAATCTGCCACCTTTCTTCATCACCAGGTTTAGCAACCAATCGTATGACATTAAAAGGATTATTAAAAAATACTGGCACATATTGGCCATTGACCCTCTTCTTAAAGATATGGTGACGCACGATCCTCGTGTGGTCTTTCAAAGATCTCAAACAATGGGTAATTTAATATCACCAAGTGTGCCTAGATTAATCTCTAAACCTAAGGAATTTTTTCCTAATCTTATCGGTTGCTATCCCTGTCACCACTGTAAAATGTGTAAATATCTTTTAAAGACCAAAACGTTTTCAGGGTCTGATGATACTAGGGTGTTTAAAATACTGTCATGCATTACATGCAACACTGATCATGTTATCTATATGCTCATGTGTGGTTGCAATAAACGATATGTGGGATTAACTACGAGACCACTAAAGCAACGCATACTTGAGCATATGAGATTAATTATTAAAAGAGATCAGTTGCACCCGGTCTCCAAACATTTTGATACATGTCAAAAAGGAAGTCTGTTGAACTTCAGATGTGTTGCACTGGAGTCTGTCAAGCTGCATTACAGAGGTGGAGATAGAGTCAACTTGCTTCATAGACGTGAGGCATTTTGGATATTCACACTTAATACTTTAGAACCCAATGGGTTAAATATTGACTGGGATTTGAAGAGCTTTCTATAGCATTGCACTGTAGCACTAGTGGTCTATACATCTAGACTGTGCCGGAATAAAAGTTATTATATAAGTGCATTTTTTCTTCATCCCTTCTATTATCTACCTCCCCCTGTGGTGTATGTATACAGACTCCAGTGTTACCTTTTAATATATATTTTTTGCCAGGTTGATGTACTGTCTTTTGATCGGAACTGTTAGTGACATTGATTGCCTTTTTCTAGTGTATATTCCTCCCCTAAAGTATGTGCATTGAACCATCCTTTGAAGTTATGTGTGTATAATTGTATTCACACATGAATGGGTTAACTTTGCACCTATTCCTCTTGATAGGCTTTTTTATATGGCCGGTTATTCTGTATGAGGTATGATAGGATGTTCTATCAATTGACTAGGATCTAGCTAAAGGAATAATCTTTGTTCAACACTATTTATGCAATTTTATTTATTTATTTTTCATTTTTTCATGTTTATTTTTCTATTCACTTTATTTATGTCATATTGTCTGTTTTCACAGTTAATGACTTTGTTCTTTTTCTGTCGTCTTCTTTTTCTTTCTGGTCTTCTCTTTTCTTTCTGCAAAACAGAATTAATTGGTTATTCATCACAGCTGTTTTGCATGACGGGGAGTGTGTTAAATACCCAGGGCCTCCCCTTTCTCTGTACTCCTTGAAAAAGCGCCATAGTAGGCGTGAAACGCGTGGGAGAGTCTGTCTGTGCTGTTTGTTTTTTATGTAGCTTAATAAAGTAGCATTTTTAACCTCTATGCTGGTGAGTTCTTACCTTTTTTCTGGAGCGGATGGACCACCGATCCTTCCCCTTCTCTGCTATATCTCAGTAAAGCTACTTCAGTTCCTCTCTTCGGCCAATGTTGATGTGACATAACCCCTGAGGCTGTAATACGTAAAATAAACAAACACACACACACACGTTCTCTGCAGGGCTGCTGGTTTTGTCTTTGAAATGCAGATTGTCCTGATTTAATCATTTAATTTATTTTCCAAGTTAATAATAAGTGGCCCCCCCTGCTCCCTCACACAGAGCCCCCCTGCTCCCCCACACAGAGCCCCCCCAGCTCCCTCACACAGAGCCCCCCTGCTCCCCCACACAGAGCCCCCCCTGCTCCCCATAGAGAGCACCCCATCTCCCTCATACAGCCCCCCATCTCCCTCATACAGCCCCCTGCCCCCCCTGCTCCCTCACACAGAGCCCCCCTTCTCCCAACACAGAGCCCCCCTGCCTCCCTAGGCAGGACAAAGCAAATAGTGTGCTTTAGACCAGCACATCATCACAAGAAAAGTACTATTATGCTCAGCCGATTTGCAGAGGCAAACGCTGAGCATATAAAGGAGGAACAGCTGATTACTGAGGAGGAGCTGAACAGCAGAAACTGCTACTAGAATCAGAGCCCTGATTTGTTGCTGGGCGGGTTCTGCACTGCAGGGACTGATGACGAACATCAGCAACAAGGTATTGATCAAACTCTGGACTGGAACCTGCTCCTGATGCTGACATCACTGGGCGGAGCCTGCGCCTGATCCTCAGAGTACCCCCCCTTTGGGAGCGACCTCCGAGCACTCCAGGAATGGTTTTGAGTGGTATCTCCGGTGGAATGCCCGAACTAGACGTGGAGCGTGAAGTCGATCCCTAGGGATCCAGGAATGTTCCTCAGGGCCAAAACCCTTCCAATGGATCAGGTACTGGATTGTACCTCTGGATAGAATAGAAAAAAAGGCTCCAGGGCACTCCTAAACCAATCAGGATCCCAACTGAATGAATAAATAACCGCTGGTCTCTAAACTAAATAAAATGAAAAAAGGAATTTATTGCAACATATAGGTGGACAATAAAAAATACCAGCTAGTGGTAGGATTGGCAAACTGAGGTAGACAAAGCACTATAAATAGGTGCATGAACAATTAAGAATCACAAACAGCTGAAACTGATTGTACAATCCAAAAGGCAATTACAAGTAATAATGCCCCAAAAATGAAAAACATGGTTATAAAAGGAAATACTTGAAAACGAGAGGTAACTCTCAATGTATTACTTCCTGGTAAAATATTTTATAAATAAATAATATAGACATAAAGATCCTAAACACATACATCATTTGAATTGTAAGAGTTGACGCCCAACCAATTAATTCAAATTCTATACATACCATATATCAAAAGAAATGTCCAGTACAGTACATGCAGCGATAAGTGGGGGGAAAAGGTAGTCCTTCACTTTAAGTACATTTTCACTTTACATACATGCTCCGGTCCCATTGCGTACGTTAATGCAGGGTATGCCTGTATAGAGATTTTGAAACAAAAACTCATTAAGATGTAGAATTATAATGGTAATAAGACCCTGCTTCTACATTAATTCATATGATACAAACGAATCTATAAAGATTGTAATAAACCAAATAGAAACTAGCTGAACTGTGAGTAGAGAAAATGAACTATGTGGGGAATGTCCTGGATCAGGAATATCTATTTCTGTAGCCCCCTGTTACTTCCCCCTTTCTTGCAGCTCTGCCTGCTAGCACTTTATTTAATGTTGTTTTCCCTGCAGTTATAATTTCCAGTGCAGGTGGAAATGGATACATTTAATTGTTCTCATATTCAAGCTTGCTGGAGTTGGTTGCAGTGACAACCCCTGTAATTCCCCTGACATAGTGGATGTTACAGCAGCGGCAGCTCTTATTCGAGCAAAAGCCGCTGGCTGTATGTGGCTGGGAAGCGGGTAGCCGCGGCGCGTGGCGGCGCACTGTGACGTCACAGTCACATGCGCGCCCGGCTTCCCCGTCTTCCCCGGCTTCCCCAGGCTTCCCCGACACCCCTGGAGATGAAATTAAGGTAAGCGGGGGTTCGGGGAAGCAGAGGGGCAGAGCAGAAGGGGTACAGGGGTCCGGAAGGGTGTGTAAATTGCGCGCGATGGAGGAGGGGGGGTGAGTGGGGGAACGCGGCGGCGCGCGTGCATTACTGGCGGCAGCTGGGGCAGATCCCGGCATGCCGCCGGTATTTAGTGCAATAAGATATGTCGCTACTGTACATTGCCCCCTGCATGGAACTGAGATTAAGTCTCTACTATACGCAGACGACCTGCTCCTGCTGTCTCCAACAGAACAAGGCCTCCAACAGAAACTGGCAATACTAGAAAAATTCAGCCAGACCTGGGCACTCTCTGTGAACCTAGAAAAACCCAGAATAATGGTATTCCAAAAAAAATCAAGAAAACATCCAACCATATCTCAATTCACACTGGACGACAATGCACTGGAACAGACAACGAGCTACACATACCTTGGTCTGACAATCAGCTCATCGGGGAAATTCAACCTGGCCATAAATACACTGAAGGAGAAGGCCCGCAGAGCATTTTATGCAGTAAGGAAACAGATGTACCACCTCAAACCACCAATAAGAATCTGGGAGAAAATATTCAACAGCATCATCACACCCATCCTTCTGTACGGCAGCGAGGTGTGGGGCCCTGTAACATACCCAGACTCCACAAAATGGGATACCAGCCCAACAGAAATACTGCATCTGGAATTCTGCAAATACCTTCTCCAAGTACACAGAAGTACATCAAACAATGCATGCCGGGCTGAGCTGGGCCACTTTCCTCTACTGCTCACGGTACAGAAGAGAGCACTGACATTCTGGGCTCACCTAAACACCAGCCATCCACAGTCTTACTGCTACAGAGCAATGCAAAGTCAGGACCTCCTCACTAAACCCTGTGCCATCAAACAACTTGTCCTCTCACTCCAAGGACAAAACCCCACACAGATTAACAACCTGCCTAAAAAAGAAATCAACTCAATCGCCAACGAAATGAAGAAGCAGTATGTGACAAGATGGGAAAATGATATCCAACGCTCAAAGAAGCTGGAGACCTACCACAGCCTACAGAGAGAATACACTCTGGCACCCTACCTACTGAAGGTAAAAGACCCAAAACAGAGACAGACCCTGAGCCAGTACAGAATAAGTGCCCACAGCCTAGAAATAGAAACAGGCAGGCACAGACAGAACTGGAAGCCCCGGGAGATGAGACTGTGCCAAAGATGTGAGCTAGGTGAGGTAGAAGATGAAACTCACTTCCTGTTGCGTTGCACACAATACTCTGAAGTGAGGAATGCCCACCTAGAGAAACTCACTGCTGTTATCCAGAACTTTAATAATACAGAAGAGAACCAAAAAATAGCGATCCTCCTGGGAGAAGATGAAACCACAGCAGAACTAGCTGCACACTATATCAGCACCTGCCACAAGCTGAGAGACGTACATTAACCCCCACACCCCTGTGTGAAACTGTTATCCATATACCCTGCAATCATTATACCCTATCCCTAGTATTCGTGTAATTATTGTCCCCCACCCCCTATTATTCACGCTTTGGCAATACTGAAATGTTCTTTCGTCATGCCAATAAAGCTGATTTGATTTGATTTGATTTGTATTCACAGTTTCCCCAGCTCTGTTACTGTTAGATACCCTCCATTTTCTTTCTTTCTACCACAGCAGGCTAAGGCCTGGGACCCGGTGCGCCCGGCGGCGCGGGCGGCCACACGCGAGTTCCCCACCAGCAGGGGAATCCTCCCGAGCCGGTCCCGGTCCCCCCTGGCTGCACAGCTCACTACACGCTGTGACGCGTCAGCCGCTGCGGGATACAAGAGAATAGTGATCCCTAGCGTTGACGCGTCACGTGGTGTGGCTGTGAGCCAATGAGGAGGGGAGGCTTCGGGAGGAGGAGAGGCTTCGGGGAGCGGGGAGGAGTGTGGGGGGAAAGCAGCGTGAGTGCCTGTCTGTGTGTGTGTATGTGTGTGTCTGAGTGCCTATCTGTGTTTGTGTATGTGTGTGCCTGAGTGCGTGAGTGCCTGCCTCTGTGTGTGTGTGTGTGTGTGTGAAGATGAAACCACAGCAGAACTAGCTGCACACTATATCAGCACCTGCCACAAGCTGAGAGACGTACATTAACCCCCACACCCCTGTGTGAAACTGTTATCCATATACCCTGCAATCATTATACCCTATCCCTAGTATTCGTGTAATTATTGTCCCCCACCCCCTATTATTCACGCTTTGGCAATACTGAAATGTTCTTTCGTCATGCCAATAAAGCTGATTTGATTTGATTTGATTTGTATTCACAGTTTCCCCAGCTCTGTTACTGTTAGATACCCTCCATTTTCTTTCTTTCTACCACAGCAGGCTAAGGCCTGGGACCCGGTGCGCCCGGCGGCGCGGGCGGCCACACGCGAGTTCCCCACCAGCAGGGGAATCCTCCCGAGCCGGTCCCGGTCCCCCCTGGCTGCACAGCTCACTACACGCTGTGACGCGTCAGCCGCTGCGGGATACAAGAGAATAGTGATCCCTAGCGTTGACGCGTCACGTGGTGTGGCTGTGAGCCAATGAGGAGGGGAGGCTTCGGGAGGAGGAGAGGCTTCGGGGAGCGGGGAGGAGTGTGGGGGGAAAGCAGCGTGAGTGCCTGTCTGTGTGTGTGTATGTGTGTGTCTGAGTGCCTATCTGTGTTTGTGTATGTGTGTGCCTGAGTGCGTGAGTGCCTGCCTCTGTGTGTGTGTGTATGTGTATGAGTGCCTGCCTCTGTCTGTGTGTGTGTGTGTGTGTCTGCGTGTGCGTATGAGTGCCAGCCCGAGCCCGTGGAGGGAGGGAGGGGGGGGGGGAGTAGCGGGTCCTTTCCGCTCAAGCCACGCCCCCCCTCCCGCTCAAATCTCCCACTCCCGCCCACCTCCCGCTCCGGCTCCCGCTCCCTACAGACCGCATATCGCGGTCTGTGTCTGTCAGCGCCCCGTCTGTCTGCAGTGCGGGAGTGCTGACGGAGGGAGCGGGGCCTTAGCCTAAGTAAGCACTACTCATGCCTTCCATCTCTTGGTAAGAGTATCGTTTTTTACCTTTTCCCCACTATAAGCACCCTCATTGTAGAGAAACTCTCTCTCACTACACCATCTACAAGTACTTTGTATATCTGCTGCTTTCCAATAAAGTGAAGAAAAGACAAAGAACTTGCGGTGCTTGTAAAAGAAACTAGTTAAGCTGTCTGGCCATATATTACCCAGCGGATTCCCTTTGACTCCAGAATAGTAAAAAACGGATCCTATGTACCTTGAGAACAGCATAGAAGCCACTGCTTACACAGCCTTTAGACAGAAACTTCAAGCAGCTTACACAGCTTAGGCTAAGGCCCCGGTCACGGCGCTCTAATGCGCGCCCGCGCTTTCGGCTGCGCGTTCCGGCGATTCCCCGGTCTGCAGCTCACTGCAGGAGCAGAGACCGGGGGGGGCGTGCCGGAGGAGTGACGGGGGCGCGGCCATGACGTCACCCGGCAGGTTCGCCCTCATTGGCTGAACCGCCGGGGGGCGTGCCTAATCGCTCGACGCGAGTTCCTGCTCTCAATTCTATTGAGAGCAGGAGTAGCTCTCGCGCGAGCGCTGCGGCCCCCCCTCGCAGCGGGCCCGGCGCCGTTGCGGGGAGGGCTCTGGTGAGCGCAGCGTCCGCCACAGCGGACGCTGCAGCATGCAGCGGGGGCAAGGCCTTATACAGAGCAGTCTCTGCACACCAGCACAGTAAAGCAGGTAGCTTTACACAAAGGCAGCAGCACTGCAGTCAGACATTGCACCACACACAGAACTTTGATTGCCTTTTCTGTTTGAGTCCACCCTCTGCACAGCTTCACAGTGAGGAGCTACCATCCCACCTACCCCTGCACACGTCCCCACGGCTAACGCCACCAAGGGCCACACCACCGGACACCCGCCAGGACACGGGTCAGAGCCACCGGACACCTGTGAGTACAGCTACCACTACTCTGAACGCTGCAGGACGCCGATTGGCATCATCTGAGACAGTCGCCCATCGCTAACGCAGGTAACAGACCGCACGCCACACGCACTGGCTAAAGGCCTACACACACCTGCAGGGTGGCGGAACTCAGTTCCCCACCAGACACCACACAGGAGAGTGACCACTCAGACATAGAGACCGCTGCTCAACTGCAACAGGCGCAGGCAGACGCAAGGCCTAAACGGACAGTCACACTCACACAAAAAGTGCGTGAAAAGTATGAATCTGACATAGACGCACACCGCAAAAGGTTAGAGAAGGCCTGGGAGGACACTGGTCGTGAAATATGTAACGTTGCAAGTACTAGCAATCAGGATAAACAGATTAGGCAAGCTATAGCCCAATTGAGGTCAAGTCACAAACGCTATCAAATGCTGTCACAAACATATCTCGCCTACCTGAAAAGAATCAACACGGAAGAAAACCTCAGCGAACGTGACCAGAATGAGCAACTGACCTGGAGCGCGACGGCTTCGTGCAGACCACTATCACTGAGGCCGAAGACCAGAGAAAAGACCTTACACTGGAAACTGCATCATAGCGCTCTAGCATATCCAGGCATTCTTCAAGGTCAACAACATCAGCGCAATCTAATGCGTCCAGCGCAAGCGCTACCAAAGCACGAGCCACCGCAGAGGCCGCACGTGCTAGGGCTGAATATAGTCCGATAGAGGCAGCCATAAGAGCAGGGAGAGCACGCATAGAAGAGGAGGAGCAGACAGCCGCCACTAATGCTGCCGCCGCTACCGCCGCAGCCACTGCGCGAAGGAAGTTCGATAAGACATGTGATGGGTGCTCCAACAGTCCTGGAATCTTTATATGTATTCAACAATCATGTAAAAACAGAGAAGGCTCAAATGATGGAGAGGGTAAATTATTGGGTGAGTGACTATAGCCACTGAAATCCTGAATCTCCTGAAGGCAACAGAAACAATACAGAGGCGGCACATTTTATTTGAGTGCGGCTAGCTCCGCAAGCCTGGGGATGCCCCGGCATGCTAGCCGCACTCCCTCGGCGTGCCGCGCGTCATCGACGCGCGGTCACGCGTCATCGGGTGCCTGCGCCCCCTGCATGCGCGTCCAGGGCTCCCCGAGGGAGCCCTGGTGTCCCGCGATGTGGGGGACGGCGGCAGGGGGTTCCGGTGGACCCGGCGGACCCGGCAGCAGGAGGGAGAAAGCCCTGATCGGAGGGCGCTCCTCCGTGTCTTCGGCGCGCGCCCGGCACCCTCTGGCGCGCGCCAGGTTACTGCTGCGGCCGAGAACGGGCAAATGCTCGAATAAACTCGGCCGCAGCAGTATGTATAACACACTTTGCTGTACCTCATTTGAAATAGGTATGATAAAGTTCAGCACTCACCCTGATTCAAAGTAATAAGGATCCATATAGCAGTATATCTGAAAAGATCTTACTCACTCCTAGAGCCCACTGAATTCCTCCGGGTGTGTGGCCGCTGAATAAATTCCAAATGATCCAAAAAGATGCAAAAACATGAACAAAGCAGCGCACTGCCCAGGGACACAGGTGTAACAAAAAAAAATTCAATTATTGTCAGTCAGACATAGTAAACACAGGGGTATAAATCCTCAAACGCATTTCACCACAACAAGGTGCCTTGATAAAGCACCTTGTTGTGTGAAACGCATTGGAGGGTATATACCCCTGTGTTTGCTATGTCTGACTGACAATAAATTAATATTTTACTTTTGTTACACCTGTGTCCCTGGGCAGTGCGCTACTTTGTGCATGTTTTTGCAACTGCGCGAAGGACAGCCGAATTTGATGCGGAACTAGAGACACTTAAGCAAGAGAAGGAAGCCGCCGCCGCCATAGCCCAAGCTGAGGTCCTAGAAGCAGCCGCGCAACAGGACGGTGGGGAGCAACCATACAGACAGATATTCTCAGAGGATGCAGTCCAACACACTGAGGACTATGTAAGGAGCCTCTTCAGCGTAAACACCAGCGCGCCATCTCAACACGACGGGAGTGACTCCACAGACACCGAAGACTTGCTAGGTCCACGTGGAGAAGACGCTATTCCTTCAAGGGTACTTGCTACCTGGGATAGCCACAGCCGCAACAGTGATCCACATGCCAGCTCGCACACGGATGCACTACAACAGGCTCACAATCCAGGTACACCGACATGGGAAAACACAGCCCCTCACACTGACCAGCAGTCATCACATGGCCACGCCAAGGAAGAGGCGACCGCAAGGACCATTCCGGCAACTATCTCAGAGCGCGACCAACACACCGATGCATCAGGCCTAACAGACATGGGCAAGTATATGATCCGGCGTGACATGGTGCAAACAGGACTTACCAACTTTGACGACCGTCCTGAGAACTACCGAATATGGAAATTCACATTCAAAGACGTGATCAAGAGCCTGGTCTTCTCCGCAAGGGAAGAACTCAGCCTGCTGACCAAATGGCTGGGGAAAGAATCCATAGAACATGCGAAGAGACTCAGGGCAGCAAACGTGAACCACCCCCAAGTAGGTCTTGACCTAGTTTGGGAAAGGCTAGAGGAGTGCTACGGTAGCCCTGAAGCAGTCGAAGATGCACTCTTCAAAAGGGTCGACGACTTTCCTAGAATCACGGCCAAGGACTACTCGAAGTTACGTGAACTTGGAGATCTGCTGCAGGAGCTGGAGTTTGCAAGAACAGACCAATCTCTGACAGATCTCAACGTCCTAGACTCAGCTCATGGAGTGAGATCTATCTTGGAGAAGATACCCTACAACCTCCAAGAAAAATGGACGTCACAGGGCTCCAAATACAAAAGGGAGAAACAAGTCGCCTTCCCTCCCTTATCATTCTTCTTGAGCTTCATCTACGAAGCAGCAAGGACAAGAAACGATCCCAGTTTCATCTTACATGCGCGGACCACATACAGTGCAAGCAACCTGAGGAATGAAAGGCCAGCGGCAAGATACGGTAATGCTAGAACGCCTATCTTGGTCCACAGGATGGACGTGTCCCCCGTGGCCCAAACAACTCCCGGAGACAAGAGACAAGAAACCAAGGGACCCAAACAGGGAATGTCCCATACACAAGAAGCCACACCCACTTAACAGGTGCTTTGGGTTCAGGATGAAGTCCCTAAAGGAACGCAAGAAGTTACTCGGAGAATTCAGAGTTTGCTTCAGGTGCTGCGATTCCACAACTCACCTAGTCAAAGACTGTAAAGAGGCCATCAAGTGTGTAGTGTGCAAAAGTGACAAGCACGTAACATCGCTACATCCAGAGGCACTGACACTCCACCAACTCAACAACCCATCCTCCATAGCGGGGCATGGCGGGGAGGAAGGAGAAGGAGAGCCAACATCTGTCACGTCTCAGTGCACCGAGGCTTGCGGAAAAGGATGTGACAAAAGGTCCTGCTCCAAAATATGCCTTGGCACAGTGCACCCCCAGGGATAACCTGAGAGGGCTATTCGGATGTACGACACCATCGATGATCAAAGCAACAGATCATTGGCGAAGACGTAATTCTTCAACTTATTCAACGCACAAGACAATGTCTCCCCCTACACCCTCAGAACTTGTGCAGGGTCAACTGAGACAACAGGAAAAGAGCAAATGGCTACATCATACGTTCAGTGGACAACAGAGTGAAGATAACTCTCCCCACACTCATCGAGTGCAACCACATGGTGGCAAACAGGGATGAGATTCCCACACCAGACGTGGCTCGCCATCACCTACACCTCAGAGGAATAGCCAACTACATCCCGCCGGTAGAACAAGGCGCCAAGATCTTGCCGCTGCTCGGCAGGGAAATCCTGAGGATGCACAAAGTCCATAAACAGCGCAACAGACCCCACAATGCTCCATTCGCCCAAAGACTTGACCTAGGGTGGGTGATAGTGGGCGATGTGTGCATTGACAAAGGGCACGAACCAGACTATGTCGACGCCCGCAGAACAGTGATAACAGAATGCGGACACACATCCCTCTCCGAACCATGTCTTGGCCATCTCCAAGTGACAGGAAGGCCAAGTGAGGAGAAGAGACAAGGTCATACCCCTGAGATCAACAAAAACATCTTCACATCAGGGGAATGTGACAATGGCCTAGGATGCTCAGTAGTCCAGACAACTAAGGATGATGAGTCGACTCCACTGAAGGAAGAAAGTAACCTCCTGAAGGTGACCGACAAAAGGATCGCCCAAAGAAAAAGAAACAATCGGAGGGCCCTCCTGCGAGCAATGGCACAGCTAAGACATACAGTCATTCCTCTCCGCAGAATACCAAGTGGCAAAGCAGCCAACCGCCACCACTGACATAGCTGAAAAAAGATTGCGCCCTGCAGGTGAAACTACAGGGGCAAAAAGTCTGTCCTCTCACGCGCCTAAAAAGAGACAGTCGCAGAGACATTCCACAAAAGGATTTACAAGGACAAAGGAGACTGTTCTTCGTCAGTTCCAGGGAGAAAACAACCTCCTGAGGGCAGTTAACAAAGAGACACAAAGATACATCACCAAAATACGCGGAGACGTTCTCGTGCAAGAGAAACGTTCTGAGGACTTAGGGTGCACAGCGTTTCAGACTACAAGAGACGACCACGTAAGCGACCGTAGGAACTTGGATCTGGGGACAGACACGCCTCCCATACAGCGGAGTCTGGGGATAAGCTGGAATCTCAAAACAGACGCATTCACATTCCAGGTGTCCATCAAGGGAAAACCCTACACCCGAGGCAGGGTCCTGACACGGTCATTAGTCTTTACGACCCACTGGGATTCATGGCTACAGTCACCATACAAGGGAAGTCTCTTCTCAGAGAAATGTTCTTCGAGAAACATGACTGGGATACGCCACTACCTCCAGAAAGACGGAAAGAGTGGGAAACATGGAAGGATTCTTTGAAGATCCTAGAACAGCTTCAGATCCCACGCCCCTACTCACCTACATCTCTCCGCGCTGCACACAGCAGAGCTTTGCGTATTCCAAGGCGCCTCTACAAAGGTCATAGCAGCGGTAGCCTTCTTAAAAACCACATATGCGGATGGAGGTGGCCATGTCAGGTTCATCCTCGACATGGCTAAAGTGCCGCCACAACGCAACCACACTATACTCTGACTTGAGCTATGTGGCGCAGTATCAGCAGTAGAACTGGTAGAACTCGTCAAAAACGAAATGGACTGCAAACCAGATGCTTTCAGGTCCTACACAGATAACAAGGTGGTACTGGGTTGCATAAGCAACGAGAAAAGAGATTCTACGTATACGTGGCCAACCGTGTAGAAAGAATCAGGAAGTCAACCCAACCAGAACAATGGTACCATGTACCTACAGACCAAAATCCTGCAGATCATGCCACCAGATCAATGCCCGCAGCGCAACTCCAGAACACATCGTGGCTCACAGGACCAACGTTTCTAACGCAATCCGCGGAAACACTGCTAATCCCAGCCGACGACTTTGAACTTGTGAATCCAGAGGAGGACACGGAGATAAGGCCACAAGTATCCACGTCACTCATGAATATACGACCCAGAAACACCCTCAGAAGATTCTTTGTCATCAGAGGACCAGTCAAACAAACACACTCCGACTGCAGAACCTATTTCGTTGGGGTACGTGAAGGATTACAAATAAACACTAAACAGTGCCAGAGACTTTTGCACAAAGACATTGTGGTGCAACCACAGCAAACCTGGAGCAGTGTATCCACCTGGCATCCTTTGCCAAAGAACCTTGGCCAAGGGACTTTGAAGCCAGGGATACTGGCCGGTATCTCATCGCTATGTGGATATGGACTTTCGCATTGATATGTGAATGTGATATTATGCCTTGTCATGTATTTACATATATTGTGTTTATTTTACACACAATCTAATTTTGGTTTGTTGAGTGGTACTATTCATATACATAGATTCAGTGTCCAATTTTTTACTAACCCTCTTTTTTGACCGGACGGTCTTGGGTTATATGAGCAGGTTATTTACATTTTCTGGTGTCATTACAGTATGTACTAAATTCAATTTATTTTGGTGCATTTACCAGAACTCATGTTTTTTGGGGTTCCGAGGGGACTGTTTTAATATTAATATTGTATAATCTATGCGTTTTTCCGTTGAATAAATTCTATTATTAATTGTTGCTAGAGTGCTTTTGATGGGATTCTTTTTCTTCCTTTTTTTCATCATGTATTTACACATGTTCCACATAGTCAGTTATATAGTGGTATCTCCAGATACCAGACAGGGAGGGTCCTGGATCAGGAATATCTATTTCTGTAGCCCCCTGTTCCTTCCCCCTTTCTTGCAGCTCTGCCTGCTAGCCCTTTATTTAATGTTGTTTTCCCTGCAGTTATAATTCCCAGTGCAGGTGGAAATGGATACATTTAGTTTGTTCTCATATTCAAGTTTGCTGGAGTTGGTTGCCGTGACAACCCCTGTAATTCCCCTTCCATAGTGGACTGTTCCATTGCCCCCTGCCTGTAATCACAGTTTCCTCAGCCCAGTCTCTGTTCCTGTTAGACACTGTAGACGGACGTTCACAGAGGTACACAATTGGAGGCTTTTATAAGGTGAAATTATAATAGGCTTTATTGTGCCTGTTCCTTTTCATCAGGATATTATCCAAACACGGGGGGGGGGGGGGGGAACAAAGCTTCCATTCACTTGGGAGTATTTCTAGTGAAATCCTATGCAATTAGTTCACATCTCCATTAGTTAAGCATGTCTCGCAGCCCCAAAACATATAGCATGAAAATAAGCAGATATAAGCAGTCTCTTAAGCATAAAAGTCTTATCTGTTTCTTGAAGGGAAAATCTTCTCACTTCCTGGTTCAGCTTCAGGTGTTGTAGTTTTCCCTGTGTCTTGAAATCAGCTCTACTGTGCAGAGCTCAAGACCGGTCAGCTCCAAAGGTCAGCTCTCAGTCAGAGCTAAGGAGAGTCACTTCCTGTCTCAAAGGCAGGCTTTTGTAAGCAATCAGGCAGGTGGTGTTTAGTAATTAACTACCACACTGCTAGATTAAAGGCACATTACTGAACAGGGATAAGTCCCCTGTTACATACCTCCCCTGTTTGTGGGAAGCTCGGGCTTACCACGGCCAAAGCCCATCCTTCCAATCTCATTCTCGATATCTTTCTGTGACTTGAATGAGAGTGGATAGAGGAAGAGAACCCTTTGTCCCGCTTGGATTGGAGCCCTTTCTCCAGTTTATTTTTGTCTCCTCCCGAAGGTGTCTGTATCAGAGTCTCCTTCATATTCTGGAGCTCTGTAATTTTTGTCGTCAAGGTTGCCGCTGCGTCTGTTTTCTCCTTGGTGTACTGACTCAAGGGAATGGAACAGTCTCTCTTTCTCTCCAGCTCTTGCTCCAGTTTCTGAGCCTTCACACGCTCCCTCTCATACAGAGTCACCTGGTATCGAAGCTCCGCTTCCAATGATGCTCTGAAGACATGCAGTGTGGCCTTTAGCTCCTCATACTGCTCTGTGGGGACGTACTGGGTATTCAGATGTTCCTGCAGCGCTTGTACCTCTTTAACAGCCTGCAGTTTTTCTTCCTGTAGTGTTTGCTGCTTCTCCTCAGCATACTGGAGGTGTGTTTGCAGACCTTGCAGTTGGTTCTGCAGTCGGTGCTCTGCTTCAAACTTTTCCTTGACTTCTTCTGTCACCTGAAAATTTTCTTCTTTTAGTTTTAAGTTTTCTCTTTTTAATCTTGAATTTTCTCTTTTTTCAGTCTCTGTATTCTTCAGGGCTTCTTTGCAGTCCTCCTTCCATTTACGCACATCTGCTTTGAGAATGACACTCTCCTGGCGTGAGATTTCCTTCTCTAGGTTGAGGGTCTGAAGCTCCTTCTGAGAGACTTTGAGATCTGCAGGAGCTGGACATTGCTAAAGAAACTATTGGTAATCTTGAATTTTCTCTTTTTTCAGTCTCTGTATTCTTCAGGGCTTCTTTGCAGTCCTCCTTCCATTTACGCACATCTGCTTTGAGAATGACACTCTCCTGGCGTGAGACTTCCTTCTCTAGGTTGAGGGTCTGAAGCTCCTTCTGAGAGACTTTGAGATCTGTATCAAGATTACCAATAGTTTCTATAGCAAGTCTTGATTACTGTAACCTCCTGCTGTCCAGCCTTCCTGCCTCTCACCTGTCTCCCCTACAATCTATCCTATACGCTACTGCCATAATCACTCTACTCTTTCCGAGATCTGTCTCAGCATCTCCCCTCATGAAATCCCTCTCCTGGCTTCCGATCAAATCCCGCATCTCACACTCCATTCTTCTCCTCACTTTTAAAGCTTTACACTCTTCTGCCCCTCCTTACATCTCTGCCCTAATTTCTCGTTATGCACCATCTCGACTCTTGCGTTCTTCTCAAGGATGTCTTCTTTCTAACCCCCCTTTGTATCTAAAGCCCTCTCCCGCCTTAAACCTTTTTCACTGACTGCCCCACACCTCTGGAATGCCCTTCCCCTCAGTACCCGACTAGCACCCTCTCTATCCACCTTTAAGACCCAACTTAAGACACACTTGCTTAAAGAAGCATATGAATAGCACTGTGGATAATACTGGACACATATTACATAAAGCTTGGCCCCCTGCAGACGCACTTACCAGAACTCCCTCCTACTGTCTCTGTACGTTCTCCCTACCTACCAATTAGACTGTAAGCTCCTCGGAGCAGGGACTCCTCTTCCTTAATGTCTAAAGCACTTATTCCCATGGTCTGTTATTTATATTATCTGTTATTTATTTGATTACCACATGTATTACTACTGTGAAGCGCTATGTACATTAATGGCGCTATATAAATAAAGACATACAATACAATGCATTACTGAACAGGGATAAGTCCCCTGTTACATACCTCCCCTGTTTGTGGGAAGCTCAGGCTTACCACGGCCAAAGCCCATCCTTCCACTCTCATTCTCGATATCTTTCTGTGACTTGAATGAGAGTGGATGGAGGAAGAGAACCCTCTGTCCCGTTGGGATTGGAGCCCTTTCTCCAGTTTATTTTTGTCTCCTCCCGAAGGTGCCTGACTTCCCACAACAGGGGAGGTTGTAACAGGGGACTTATCCCTGTTCAGTAATGCATTGTATTGTATGTCTTTATTTATTAGCGCCATTAATGTACATAGCGCTTCACATTAGTAATACATGTGGTAATCAATAAAATCAGATAATATAAATAACCGACCATGGGAATAAGTGCTTTAGACATTAAGAGAGGAGTCCCTGCTCCCGAGGAGCTTACAGTCTAATTGGTAGGTAGGGAGAACGTACAGAGACGTAGGAGGGAGTTCTGGTAAGTGCGTCTGCAGGGGGCCAAGCTTTATGTAATATGTGTCCAGTATTATCCACAGTGCTATTCTATGCTTCTTTAAGCAAGTGTGTCTTAAGTTGGGTCTTAAGGTGGATGGAGAGGGTGCTAGTCGGGTACGTGAGGGGAAGGGCATTCCAGAGGTGTGGGGGGGCAGTCAGTGAAAAGTTTAAGGCGGGGAGGGTTTAGATACAAAGGGGGGTTAGAAAGAACATCCTTGAGAAGAACGCAAGAGTCGAGATGGTGCATAACGAGAAATTAGGGCAGAGATGTAAGGGGGGCAGAAGAGTGTAAAGCTTAAAAGTGAGAGAAGATGGAGTGTGAGATGCGGGATTTGATCTGGAAGCCAGGAGAGGGATTTCATGAGGGGAGATGCTGAGAACAGATCTCGAAGAGTAGAGTGATTATGGCAGTAGCGTATAGGATAGATTGTAGGGGAGACAGGTGAGAGGCAGGAAGGCTGGACAGCAGGAGGTTACAGTCTCAAGACGGGAAGAATGAGGGCCTGAGTCAGAGTTTAGCAGTCGAGCAACAGAGGAAAGGGCGTATCTTTTGTTAATTGCGGAGGAAAAAGCGACAGGTTTTAGAAATGTTTTGAATTGTGAGGGGCGAATATGAGAGAGGGTCGAGTGTGACCCCTAGGCAGCGTGCTTGGGCTACTGGGTAATGATGGTATTTCCAACAGTAATGTGGAAGGATGGTAGTAGGGCCAGGTTGGGAGGAAGTATGAGGAGCTCTGTTTTAGCCATGTTGAGTTTAAGGCGGCGGAGAGCCATCCAGGAAATATAGCAGAGAGACATTCAAAACTTTGGTTTGTACACAGGTGTAAGGTCAGGGGTTGAGAATATATTTGTGTGTCGTCAGCATAGAGGTGATATTTACAACCCAAAGATGTTATTATGGCACCTAGAGGAGTGTATACAGAGAAAAGAGAAGAGGTCCCAGGACAGAGCCCTGGTACCCCCACCGAGAGATCAATAGAGGAGTAGTGAAGTGTTAGCAAAGAGACACTGAAAGTACGATGGGAGAGGTAGATGAGATCCAGGATAGAGCTTGTTTCCGAATGCCAATAGTATGGAGAATGTGAAGGAGAGATATGGAGAATGTGAAGGAGAAGAAAGTAATGTGCCTTTAATCTAGCAGTGTGGTAGTTAATTACTAAACACCACTGCCTGATTGCTTACAAAATCCTGCCTTGAGACAGGAAGTGACTCTCCTTAGCTCTGACTGAGAGCTGACCTTTGGAGCTGACCGTCTGAGCTCTGCACAGCAGAGCTGATTTCAAGACACAGGAAAACTACAACACCTGAAGCTGAACCAGGAAGTGAGAAGATTTTCCCTCAAGAAAAGATAAGACTTTTATTCTTAAGAGACTGCTTATATCTGCTTATTTTCTGCTATATGTTTTGGCTGCGCGACATGCTAACTAATGGAGATGTGAACTAATTGCATAGGATTTCACTAAAAATACTCCCAAGTGAATGGAAGCTTTGTCCCCCCCCCCCCCCCTGTGTTTGGATAATTTCCTGATGAAGAAAGGAACAGGCCAATAGAGCCTATTATAATTTCACCTTATAAAAGCCTCCAATTGTGTACCTATGTGAACGTCCATCTACATTTGTTCCGGTGGTGAACAGAGGTGTCCTTGTAGTTAAAAAGGACCGGAGATTTTATGTGAATTTTTTTTTTATGCTTTTTTTGCCTAAAGCAACTTAGAAAAAAAAACCTCATGCAGCAGAGATCAGAGTTAAAGGACAACACCACTGAAAACTTACCACTGCATTGAAACTTACAAAACCACAGATGGACTCTTTGCCCCCAATCCCTAGAGGAGAGAGACTGCTGAAACAGCTAATCCTATTTTTTGCCTATCACAAGTGTAATATGGTCATTGAAATAGGGGTTTTGCCTTCCCAGCCATAGTCAGGGTTCAAGAAGTGAGTCAGCCCCTTAAAAAGGATAGGTGTTTGTTGTTTTCAAAATTTTCGCTGAAGCAGTGAATACAGATGGTGGACCGACGAGTGGTACTGATTTTGCAAATAAAGGTTGCCACACTGCATAGGGCTACCAGCTGTGAATGAGTATATGCAGAAAAGTGTGAAAATTGAACAAGACTGTGCTGAAGCAAGGGATTTTTTAGCAAACAACTGCTGAGTGTAAAATTGCCCTATAAAGGAAAAGGTTTTTTAAGGCATTGCTGAGTGTTGAGTCCACTGCAAAGAATGTTTTTTTCTGCGAGTAAAAATATGCCTTTATCTTGGGAGCAAAAGGACACCCAAAGTGTGAAGGTGAATGTCATAATACCCAAAGATGAGACTGAAATTACTGAACTCAGGCAGAAAACCAAATTCTGTGCTGAAGCGGAGGGATTTGCACCTAGCAAGTAATGGTGTATAGCAACATAGACTTTTTTACCTAGCAACTGTCACATCTTGTATACCTGATAAAGAAAATGCATGCACAGTACTGCTGATATTGAAAAAAAAATTACCCAAGAAAGAAAAAGTCTACAAGAGATGCCTGTAGAGCCAAGACCTCTACCAGCAAATATGCCCATCTGTAGGACTACCCACAAAGGGGGTTCTAGCAATACAGTGGCAACACTGCAATAGTGCCTCCTGAGGTCAGGAAGAAAATTACACCTGATAGCCTAAAAATGGAGGACAAGATGCAGCGTTCCTGTAATGAACCCTAACCCCACGAAAGTGGGCCCTTCCCAGTCCAATAAGAGGAAGACCTCTCTTACGGGACCCGAACCAAGTCAACAACCCACAAAACACCCCAAGAATGGTGGGGTGCCTGAACTCGGCACGAACAAAAGACCGCTCCTTTGATGACAGAATGATCAGCAGGAGACAGAGCGGGAGCAGCGAGCACCCAATATTTCTGTCAGCTAAAGCAACTGCAAGAAAAAGCCTGGCGTGTATAATGAAGCTCTAAAATTTCAAATGAAGATTGAGACCAAGCTCAGGCTTACCACGGCCAAAGCCCATCCTTCCACTCTCATTCTCGATATCTTTCTGTGACTTGAATGAGAGTGGATGGAGGAAGAGAACCCTCTGTCCCGTTGGGATTGGAGCCCTTTCTCCAGTTTATTTTTGTCTCCTCCCGAAGGTGCTTGAGATCAGCACTCCTCAGTCGCTCGAGGAGGACTTTTTCCACGTAAAGTCTTTTTATCGCGTGCGCAGTCATGAGATTTCTGTTGCGTCGGGCACTCCTCTTTTTGTAGACAAAGTGTATGGCAACAGTTGTAGAGCAGTTAGGACTAGCCCTTAGAGTTTTCTGCTCTTGACGCGGTCTTTCTGCAGTTTCTCCACACCACGGAGTCGCCAGTTCAGCTTCTTTGGGACTGAGTTGCACCTCCACCTCCTTTTCCAGAGAACGTCATATTATTTCAGCTTCCTCAGCTAAGGATTCTTCTGGCTTTGATTCTGCACTCCTACCTCTGTTTGTTACCTGTTGGGCAGCTGTAGGTTTGGCTAGTGCTTTCTTAGGTGGCTCAAACTTCGTAATTTTGTTTTGAAGTTGCGTAGAGTCCCCAACTCTCACTGTACCCTTGTCCTCACGGGCATTAGTTACTGTGGGATACTGGTGCTTGGGCAGAGCCAATACCTTTTTCCGTATTGGAGGAATCTGTAAGTTACTGGCCTGCAGAGTCTCAACCTGTTTGAGTGCGTCTTGCAAGTCTCTTCTCAGGGAATCTATCTGCGCACTTTGCTTCCTCTGAGTCTGTATCAGAGTCTCCTTCATATTCTGGAGCTCTGTAATTTTTGTCATCAAGGTTGCCGCTGTGTCTGTTTTCTCCTTGGTTTACTGACTCAAGGGAATGGAACAGTCTCTCTGTCTCTCCAGCTCTTTCTCCAGTTTCTGAGCCTTCTCACGCTCCCTCTCATACAGAGTCACCTGGTATCGAAGCTCCGCTTCCAATGATGCTCTGAAGACATGCAGCGTGGCCTTTAGCTCCTCATACTTCTCTGTGGGGACGTACTGGGTATTCAGACGTTCCTGCAGTGCTTGTACCTTTTGTGGCAGGACGGCCACGCGGCGTGGTCAGTAAGATGCTAGACACGATGGGAAAACTTTAAACACTAGTGGTTTATTAGCCACAACCAAGATAAGTACGGGTGCACTGTCCCTTTAAGAAACTACTTTCTTGAAAATTAAAGCCTAGTCCCGTTAGGGACACTAACTCACTTCTTGAGCCCTTACTAACAGGACAGCCAGCTAATCTGGTCATGTCCAAAACATGCTACTCAAAGGATAACGATACATATAAGAATAAAGTCTTATCTGTTTTGCCGCTCCAGTAGCAACAGGAACACGGTTCCGGGGAGCAGGCTATGTCCAGCCTCGCAGCGATCTTGATCTTTATCCTGGGTTGGGGTCCCAGCTGGTCCCAGCAGCCTAGCTCCTCGCAGGACTGGGGAACCAGAGCAACAGCAACGGCTTCCTAGCCGGGAGAGTTCTCTCCACATTCCTGTGGAAAAACAAGCTCCCTGTGTGTGAGTCACTTCCTGCTTTTAAACCTGCAGTCTCTCAGGCCTCCTGCTTAATTAGGCTGCAGGTGTGCTTCTTTCTGTCTGAGGAGATTAACACTCTGTGAACTGGCTGCAGCGTCTCTCCATTCACTATTCCAGCCTACTGAGTTAGTGACTCTGTCAAACTTTTTAACAGCCTGCAGTTTTTCTTCCTGTAGCATTTGCAGCTTCTCCTCAGAATACTGGAGGTTTGTACGCAGACCTTGCAGTTGGTTCTGCAGTCAGTGCTCTGCGTCAAACTTTTCCTTGACTGTTAACTGAAAATTTTCTTCTTTCAGTTTTTGTAAGGAATCCGCTCCGCGGTTTACGGTTTGCCTCACCTTGCAGACCTGTGAAGTCCTGGAACACTTCTCCTGTTATTTACTGCAGCCTGGATTCACTCACCAAAGCAATACTGCCACACACTCCCTCTGGTATCTACTGCAGCTGTGCAGCCTATCACTGCAACCTAGACTTGCATTCACTCATTGGAGCAGTACCTTCACAGCCCCCTCCGGGGATTGGCCTTTAAGTACTGCTTTCCCCACAATGCTCCCTGCCGAGCATAGTCCTTTCCGGATGTCACTAACTGTTCTCTCACAAGCTTCCGCTTGTTCTCCTGTGCTGAGGCGGAGGTTTCCCCTGCATCCTTCAGCTTCCTTCTCCTGTGCTGAAGCGGAGGTTTCCCCTGCGTCCTTCAGCTTCCTTTCTCCTGTGCTGGAGCCTGCTTCCTTCCCACTCAGAGCTCCCAGGCAATTGCTGAAGAATCAGGTTGTATTCTTTCTTTATTTTTTTATACTTTGGTGTGGATCTGTGGGGGAGTATACTGTGAGTATACAGTGATTTGTGTAGAGGGTTTGGGTGTTTTTTTCAGGTTTAAAACCCGTTTTTGTTTTCACCCAGAGACTGCAGTATTTAAACCCAGCAAAG
>WSYH01012381.1:0-18900 GCA_036426205.1 Ascaphus truei | reverse complement strand
TGTCACACAATTGCATTGAGTGTGTACATGATGCAATTAATCTGTGTATCATGTAACACTATGCAAAATATATGTAACAATAAAATACACTATGAACAATGTCCCCTAACCACCAATGCCATCATGAAAATCAATTAGAAACTAACCAACATCAATACAATTAACATCAATCAATTAATCCATTTCCTCAAACAATTAAAATACAATACAAATTAATTATACAATTCCCTATTCAATTCCTAAAGCCAAACCATTGCCAAAACAATTCTAATTTAAAGTAAACACCATCATTCTAATCTAACTACCAGAAAGAAGCCATTATCTAAATACTAATTACATTATTCACAACAATGACAAAATAAAGCTGCTAAATACATATCCATACATGAAAAGAACCTAAACATGAGCCAAACAATCAATTATTATCATTGTATGTCTATCCATACCGATATATAAACATAACATACAGGGCCAATAATAGAGCATAAAATACAAAGCATTTACATACAAAATTCACATACAATACACACATTCAGTGTCCACGAATGTATGTATATACATAGATGCATTAACGGGCAATAAATGGGACTGAAAAAATAAAAGACATGAATCAAAAATCATAAAAACCTGTAAAAGTAAAAATAAAAAAAATTACTTTTGTTTACTCACCATTAGATGTCCACTCACCGAAATCCAAGGGACCTGGATTCACAGTGGTGGGTGAGGGTGGGTTAACCCCTTAATGACTGTAGCGGTTAATAACCGCTATGGTGATTAAGGGGTTAGGGGACATTACATTTGCTATTGTGATTGTTGTGCATGTTTTGCCGCACCGGAGGGGCATGGGCAGGATGAAAATGAGGATGAAGACGGCCTTCATCGTGGGTGCCTGTAAAAGGTAAGTGTAATATGTTTTGACTGTGTTTATTGAATGTTATATGTATTTAAAATGGCCAAATGCATTATTATCCATATGTGGATAATAGTAATTTTGGCCATTACTGTATAGTATGTGTTAGGGGGGTGTATTTAGTTATAATTCTTGTTTATTATTTTTCGAGGTGCAACATTGGTACCGCAGGCCCGCGGGGACCCCGGGACTCCTGCGGGGACCCTCGGACACCAGCGGGGTCAGCTGGGGACACCCGCCGGCTTGCTGTATGGGTTTTGCGCATGCAAAAATAAAAAGCAAGAATTTTTTCTAAGTCCAGATTTCTTTGCGTCTAATCTGACCTGACGTGTTCTGATCAATGCAACTTTCGCGTACGCTAAGGTTGCGTTGCTTAGTGCATCCCACTTAAGGGCAGAATTTAACGCAAACAGGGTTGCGAACGAGCAAAGTTGGACTTAGAAAAAATTCCTGAAAAAGTCATTTTTAGATCGCAAAGTGCCTGTTTGCATTGCTTAGTGCATCGGGTTGAGCGCAAAAGCACGTTCTAAGAGCACTTTGCGGTCTAAAAGTGACTTAACGGAGCTTAGTGCATAGCCCCCATAGCACTCAAATTTCTTCTTACATTGCATATAATTTCAATCCTTATCCATTCCAAGAGTCTCTGCTGATGTGTTACCAGCTGCAAGTAAGGAAATCCAAGATCAAAATGCAAAAAAAGCAGCACACAGCAAATGGAGGCAGGGTCAGTGTTGTGATAAAAATGTATTTATTAAATCATCACCAAAAGGAGGTACAAAGGACCTTCATGGCATTTCGTGTTTTGTGGGTGCTTTATCAAGGAGTACAGAGATTTCCACAGTAAACCATTTTATACATTTACAAATTTACAAAATTCACCCCAAAAAAGCGTGATCCTGTCATGACGCCATGCGTGTGCACGCATGTGTGTCAATACACAGCGGTCGCTGAGTGGGGAGAGAGGCAGAAACACAGCTGTGTTGGTGCCATGGAGGCCAAAATAATAATACACACAGAAACAGACCTGCGAAAACTCCCAGAGAAAGGGACAGAACACACAAGATTGGCTAATGAAACCCACTCTGAGTGTAACAAACTAGTTGACTCCACATGAGAGGGGTAGGACTTACCAAGGATATAAATAATATCAATGTATAATAATGTAGAGCGTTAAAAACATTTGAAATAAAACTTTAATTTTGATAAACATTGTTAATTGTTAACATGATGTTAATTTTATGTTTAATAACTAACAATAAATGTAAAGTACTTTAGCACTACAGAATTATTTTAGCAGTCTTAACAAATGAGTACTGCACAGTATGTATCTCTAATAACTAACATTTCTGTTTATCTGTTTTTAAATTGAATATTTATAGTACTTACGATTTTATTCCCGCTACTTGTAATAAAAACTTTTTTCCACAAAAGAATAAAATATGATATATTCTAGAATATAGATTTTCATACCATTACACCACTCTGCTGGTGTGGTAATGGTGGAAACTGATCTCAATTTATGTATGGACATGTCTTTTAAATTGTCACAAGTTTTTCAAAATATTCCAAGGTTACCTTGTCAAGAAGAAGCAAACTCTATTATCCTTCTTAAGTGGTTGCTTCACATGCTGTACTGTATCCATGGAAGGTTATTCTTATGATCACACACAATGCATAACTGGCTTCCTATGTTGTAAAATTAATGAGAGAGGGCACACTGTTGGTTCTTACAGAATTACCATTGCTGGAAGTCCAGCACACACAATAGGATAAATGAAGTTGCTACTACCCATCAAACTGATGTCACACTGATACCATCTGTATGTCTGTAGGAATCAACTTGAGCCCTGCTGATTAGAAGCTGGAGTTCAGATGGTGATTGGCATCCTGTTCAAGAGGCTTGCAGAATTGGTGATTAATCAGCAGTTTTGGGTTAGGTAAGGGACTTTGATAATAAATAAAGAAGACTTGAAGTAATAAACGCTTGGAAAACTTGTCAGACTGTAAATAAGCTTTCAGAGTGTTTTCATTTAACCTAGTAAACAGCATACTGACAATATTTTTCTTTCTACTGCATATATTAAAGTCAAATATGATTTCATTAAGCAGAATCCACGGACAAAGTAATTTATTAAATTGTTAGCCTTTTTGTTTCTTGAGTAACTGACTACCCAGTTACAAGCTACTGTACAGCCACCCATCTTCTTAGCTTCTGTCTATAATTTACCATTATATATATATATATATATATATATATATATAGTATATACTTAATGTTTATTTTTCTCTCCAGATAAGTAAGTAATCTGGGAAGCAGCTGAAAAATCATCTATGTTATCTCTTCCTACATCTGAAAACAAAGAGGATACAAAAGTCCCCCAAGACCAAACACATTGAAACATTTTTTTACAGACTTGTGCATTTATAGTTATACTATATAATTGTATGTAGATGTAGCCAAGCTCCCCACTTACTTACGGTGCAGGGAGTGAGGCTGCAGAGTGATCAGAGAGCCGGAGCTCCACGGTGGACTGGCAATGCAGTGGGCCACCATCTTACATGTGCATTTGCAGTCAACTAGTTGCGCTGGCCATCTTGGGAAATGGCTCCACAAGGGATTACAAGTCCCAAAATCCCCAGGAGAGGCAAGGGAGTTTATTTTGACACGAACGGAGGAGTGCACCAGTCTAGATGGGGACAGCGAGGGAGAAGGTAGTAACCGGGTGCCAGTGGCTCCCGGACTATGCCAGACTTCCCCCACAGGTCCCAGTTAGGCCCGGAGTCAAAGTAGCGGCAGTAATTGTAGGGAGAGCCCCAGGTAGGGACACTCCCCTTTAGTGCTGCAAAAGAGAGAGTGTTGCTGCGCCAGTGACCGGACAGCCACGTGGTGCCCTCCGGTCTGGAACCAGGCCCAGGGTCTGGAGACTTTAAGGGAGATACTCCTGCTTGAGCTCCCTCAAGATACGGACACCACGATAAGGTTAGAGGGGATTTGGCAGATCCCATGTCATGGGATCAGGTTTTGGCCCTGCTGATTCAGGATTTCCATTATACCCTTGTCTGGACTGGGACCAGGAAGGTACCACCATGCACCAACGATTTCACACAGGGGTAGCGCTACTCCACACACTTTGGGGTGGGCATTGTTCTTTGGACACCAGGGTGGTTAGGTGCCCATGGAACCCTGAGTACTGCAGTGCCTCTGAACCACACATCAAGTGCATTGATCGTGGTCAAGTAACCCCTGTGCACTGATGTGTGGTATAAGGGGACTGGTTGCAATCTAAGCAGCCTGCCTCTGGGTATTCACCTTTATTTATACATATTTGTATCTTTCAACCCTTTAACCCTCTACTCCCTTATTTTTATCTTTTTTCTGGATGTGTTTCCTACATGAACACACTGTTGTCATTTGCCTGCTAAACCTTGAATTCAAACAAAAATTAAACAATAACAACTATATGGATCTCTGAATTTTTTAAATACTACAACAATACAATAATTGTGCAAGATATGGAAAGCAAATACAGCCAGCTATATACAAAGAAAAAAAGGCAAAAATAATGAAACAGCAAAACCGCAGAAAAACATATTTTCTCCCACTCACTTGATGTGTATATAAATAAGGCAGTGTAGAAGTTTAACCTCTTTCCGTGGTGACTGAAACCTCAGTGATGCAGGGTAAGAGTTCCAGTATGGTGTTAGTCCTCAGATCCTACGCTCATTAAAAATGAGAAAAAAACAGACCTAGAACAAATATGCAATTTACTAAAAAACAAACAGAAAAAAAGACAATGCACTCACAAAGTGCACTACTGTATGTCTCAAGCATTGAGACCACCCTGGGTCCAGGAACCAACACAGATGGCGCACACCAGCCTCACTCCTTCCTCGCTCTGATCCGAAGAGATGACATCCCTTTCGGAAGCATCATTGTCACCGGTAAACGGAGGTATCAGGTGAAGATCCTGCAGCGTCTGCTCATCTGGTCATCCGGTCCTTCTGCTCCACTGCCCTATTTGTTTTATTCCATAGGAACTTCCACAGGGGATATGATCCATGGTTAAAATGGTCATCTTTAAATACTGTAGTACTTAATTGACTGATGTCACACCGCAAATGGGTGCAAAATATCATGATGCATACTAGGACCCAATCAGATACAAATCAAACCAAACTGAATGCACATGAGTATACAATCTTACAAGGGTAAAAAAAAAATTGTTACATAATAAATAAAAACAATAACAGAGATATTCAAAGATTACATAAAAGGAAACATGAATTACAAATCTTATAGAATGTGAATTTATACATAGAGCATCAGGAAATAAAAAAATAATTTAATGTTTAGTGTTATAGAACGTACAGTATATGCGTGTCATTGAATTTAAGAGGCTTCAAGAGGAGGACGAGGGGAGGGGAGGTTGTCTTCCAAAATCAGGTAGGCACATAGCCACCGGTATTTCTCTGTGATTATTTTTGTTTTCTTATAAGAACGACCAGACACCTTAGAAGCAGGAAATCAAGGGAAGGGTACTGTATGCAGGCTTTGTCTATGCAGTAGATAGTATAGAGCAGCTACGTTGTGTCAGTGTTGTGGTCAAATACCACATCAGTAATGTCAGTACTCAATACATGCAAATATTAATTTAAAAAAATAGCACATTGCAGTTACAAAGCTTTTATTTCATAAATCTCATACAATAGAATAAAATTATAAGAATATATATGTTTTTATGTGCCTACTACAATTATTATTGTAAAAGTAGAAAATATTACACTGAGTCACTTTGCCTATACTTGAATACTTGAAGATATTAATTTAAAAAAGTTGAAAATATGAATACTATATCTAAATGAAAACACAAAACAAAGACTTAATTCAGCATCTTCTTCTTGCTTTCTCTTGTATAATTTCAATCTGTAAAAATAATTGTGAGATTGTTACTTATTAACAAACAAGACAAAATAAATGCTTAAAGTACACTGTCTGTACTCATGCATTTTTTTTAATGTACAGTAGGGGGAAACGTGTTATATAAAATACATATGCAAGTCTTTGAATATAGACGCATGCGTGTTCTATGAAATTCATATGTGGGTCATTTGGGAATGACAGTTCTGTAAATTGACATTACCCTGATTATTCAAAGGCATAGGCTGAAGATGTTGTGCAGCAACCCGTTTAGTTGTTGTATGAGTTGATGAAAGGGGTGTGCTGCCTCTAGTTAGACTCAATCATGTAATTGAGATGCAGGTTCATCCCATTTTTGAAGTTGGTTGATGCTTACTGGTATGATATTGGGGCAGCTACTCAGATGTTGAAAAAGAAAAACATACAGCCTAGCGCATGAAATAGTAATATTATTAAGAAGCTGGGTTCCCAAGAAGCAGTTGGTACCAGGATTCCAAGGAATTCAAAAATGGGCAGATACAAAATATAAAATGTATTAATAAAATATTAATATGTACCCAACCCTAGTTCAAGCTTGAACTCTGTCTTAACAACAAAAATACCTATACTTAAAAACCCAAGAATTAAATTAGTTCTCAAACAGACATACTATTGCTGGTAGGGCAGAAAAAAGGAAATAATCAAAAATATTCCCAGTGTAGTCTACTGTATGCTGCTTGAGTCTAAATATGCTTGTGATAATAGCATTCCTAAAAACATACAATAATAGATGATCAATACATTTGATAAATCATAGCTAATGTGCATAAGATGAACCCTGAAAGAAGATTAAAGGCTCTATTAGTAGGAGCATGGCACCCTTATCCCTAATTTGGAGGTATATATGTTTGCTTGTATTGCTTGCAAAAACTCAATTTAGATTGCACTTGATGAGCAAGAATAGAACTTCAATATTAATTGGTAAGTCCAATATATGGTAGATAAGATATAGCTTATGCAATTATAGTATTGGTGGTGTTGTTTTTTGAAAGTTCATAGTAGGTATTTAATTGCTTTTAGGGACCTGGGAATCCCCTATCATTCATCCCAGTAGCAGCAAGTTAAATTAATTCACTATGGACATGTCATTCCCATTACATTGTAGACCATTTCAATTAGTGCCTTCATTCTTTTCCATTAGGTACTCAGATGTGAACAGGTACTCTGTGGGAGCAGATTGGAGTGGTCAGTTTGGAAAGGCCTATTCAATCTCTTTATCCTTCGAAAGTTGCCATAACCGAACATACCCATCCATGACATGTGTAGTGTACAGTACCCGCCATTCATGTCGGGGCACTCTATTCTAATAAAGCAATCATTATTGTTTAAGTTGTGTCAGATAGAATTCTTTCAGACCTTCTATTTTCTTGTCATAGAATGTTGTAGCGATATAGTGATAGTTCTCAGATACAGTTAACCTCTTATCTCTACTGTCTTGAATGGCAGAAAAAAATAAAATAAGCATGTCTTGTCTCGTTTTTTGTAAGTGCTATGTTACATGCCATGTTTAAATGGACTGAGATATGTTCTTAATGCATAGTACAGTACTTTGAGTAAAGTGTGATATTACAGTAGTACGGTACTTCTGATGAAAACTACACGGTTATTAAACAAAGAAAGGCAGTGTTTAAAGCAAAACACTTCTACAGTGTATCCCGTATTGAAACATGTGTGAAGATCCTGGCATCCAAGAGTACAGAAACTGTACAACACGATCTGCTGTGTGCAATACATTAATTCTAATACACTTTTGGAAAAAAACTGATCATAAAATAACAGATGTAAGCAGACTTATTGTATTTGCAATCTGCGGCTCCCATACAGCTCCATTATGGCTGCCAAGTATCATAAGCAAAGATATTTCAGTGCACCACCTGACGGCCACACATACTTAACTGCACTAACATAAATAACCACACAAATAATCATGCTAGCTGACCATAACCGAGTTGCGTACTGTCATGCTGCGCCCACCACAAACAGGACTAGACCGCAGGGCTGAGGTGGGGATGTATATAACCGCCGCCCTACAACAACAGAGCCAGGTCCTGAATGCGTAGTCGGAGTCGTGGAGCTGGGTTGGGGTAGGAGAGTTCGGGGAAGCCGTGGTACTTGCCGTGATCCGGGGATGGAGAGAGAAGAATGATCATTATCCGAAGCCGTGATCGAGGAGAGGAGAGAGCGGGTGTCCAATAACAAGCAGAAGTCCAGGGGTAGAGAAGAGACAGGTCCAGGTATGAGCAGGGGTCACAACACGAGTCAGGCAAGGCACAGGAACAGGCAAGATCCAAGAAGCAGAAAGCACAGCACAACAGTGTTTATGTTCAGCAAAGTAAAAGTGAAACAGGAAGGCATTTAAAGGGGAAAGCACCAATCAGGAACTAGCAGATGATGATCTCACACATAAGCCACGAGCCGATAGGGTAGTTCAGGATTGGCTGCTGGTGTAACACAGGTGATGCTGCTAGTGTTCGTTGGTGTGCGACATGCCCGTGTACGAGGAGTGCAATGCAGAGTGGGTGCCATGGTGATACTGAGGGAGCGCGCCTCCGCGGATGAAGAATTGCGCAGCTGCGGGCGCACAGATAGCGGCCTGTGAATGCCAGAGGTACAGCCACGTGACGCGTGCTGGGGACGGAGCCTGGCGGCGATCCTGACAGTACCTCTCTTCAGGGGAGACCTATGGACAACCCAGGGCAGGCTTCAAAGGGCATTTGTGATGAAAAGCTCTGACCAATCTGGAAGCGTGTACCTGTAACCGAGGGATCCATTCACATTCCTCTGGACCAAAACCCCTCCAATGAACGAGGTATTGCAGTTTCCCCGTTGATACTCTGGAGTCGAGGATTGTCTGCACCTCAAACTCCTGTTGAACCTCCACAAGAACAGACTGAGGTGGCAAGTCTCGAATGGATGATTGGGGATCCTGGATAAAAGGTTTCAAAAGCGAAATATGAAAAGCGGAAGGAATCTTCATGGTTGCCGGCAATTTAAGCCGGTAGGTGACAGGATTGACCCTCTCCGTAATGACGAATGGGCCAATGAATCTGGGTGCCAATTTGGGTGAAGAGACCTTGAGACGAATATTCTTCGTAGAAAGCCAGACCTTTTGTCCCGGAGTAAAAGATGGAACCTCCCGACGGTGACGATCGGCTTGTTTCTGCTGCATATTGATGGCTTGTCTCAGGTTCCCCTGAATCTTCTCCCAAGAGTCCTGGAGGCATGGGATTCTGTACTTAGCGGCGGGAACTCCCGAACTGGAGACGGTGGAAGGAAAGGCCGAGGGATGAAATCCATAATTCGTGAAAAAGAGGGACTGTTGTGTGGACTCATTTCTAAGATTATTATGTGAAAATTCTGCCCATGGGAGGAGATCAGACCAATTGTCTTGTGAATCCAAGACAAAACAGCGAATGAACTGTTCTAATGACTGATTGGTCCTTTCCGTTTGTCAATTAGTTTGTGGGTGGTACCCAGAGGAGAAATGAAGAGAAATGCCCAGATGCTGGCAGAAGGCTCTCCAGAATCTGGAGATAAATTGCGAGCCTCGGTCCGAGACTATGACTTGTGGAGTACCGTGGAGTCTGAAACTCTCCTTGACGAAGACCTCCTACGTTGGAGGCATCCACTTCCAGCGTGAAAGGTAACCCTGGATCTGGGTGTACCAAGATGGGAGCAGAAGAAAAGGCTTTCTTTAATTTTTCAAATGCTCTGGTGGCTACGGGAGACCAGTGTGTTGGATCCGCCCCTTTTTGGGTTAAAGCCGTAATAGGTGCCACTATAGAGGAGAAGTTTTGAATAAAGCGCCAATAGTAATTTGCAAACCCAAGAAAACTTTGGACGGCTTTAAGAGATAATGGACACGGCCAGTCCGTAACTGCTTTGACCTTGTCGGGATCCATGGCGAGTCCGGTGTTCGAAATAATGTAACTGAGGAAGGAGGTTGAAGACTGATGAAAGTGGCATTTCTCCAGTTTGGCAAAGAGCTTATTCTCCCGTAGTCTTTGAAGAACTTGTTTAACATGTACTGGATGTTCCTGAATATTTTTGGAAAGATAGGAGAAAGGAAGAGGCACGCAAATTGTAGTGGAATCAAATGATTTCAAATGTATTAATGCATCAGAGCTAACAATGGTAACGTTTCAGGACAACAGTCCCTTCCTCAGACCAAACACCTCCTTTTGGAGTAGATCAAAATGTCATCCAGGTACACGATTACATGTTGGTCTAACAGGTCTCTGACGATTTCATTAACAAAGTCTTGAAATACGGCTGGTGCATTGCAGAGACCAAACGGCATCACTAGGTACTCGTAGTGCCCATCGCGAGTATTGAAGGCCGTTTTCCACTTGTCCCGCTGACGAATCCTTACCAAGTTGTAGGCCCCTCTTAGATCCAACTTGATAAAGATGTTGGCGCCCTGTAGCCTATCGAACAGTTCAGAGATTAACGGGAGAGGATAACAATTCTTTACTGTAATTTTGTTGAGGCCGCGATAGTCAATACAAGGGCGGAGCGAGCCATCCTTCTTTTTTACAAGAAAGAAGCCTGCGCCAGCAGGTGAGGAAGATTTTAGAATAAAACCCCTATGAAGATTCTCCTGAATGTAGTCTTTCATAGCTTTAGTCTCAGGCAGAGACAGTGGATAGGAGCAACCTCTAGGCGGAATGGCACCGGGCAACAAATCGACGGGGCAGTCATACGGCGATGCGGTGGAAGTTCCTCTGCTTGCTGTTTGTTGAACACATCCCGGAAGTCTTCGTATTCTACTGGAAGTTGTACTCTGCCTGGATCAGGTACAGATACTCCCGCCAAATCCTTTGAAGGGGGTAAGCAATGATTGTGACATTGAGGGCTCCAGCGGATAGGCAAAGACTCCGTTCAGTCGATTAGGGGGTTGTGTGTCTGCAGCCACGGAAGCCCCAGTATGACGTCTGCTGAGGGGGTATGGATGACATCCAATTGTATAGTCTCGGAGTGAGACTCCCCGGTCAATAAGCGGACGGCCATCTATCGCTTCGAGACCCACGGGACGATCCTTAAGTACCAAGGGTATTCGGTGTCTCTCCGCAAATCCTTGGTCAATAAAGTTTCCCCCCGACCCGGAGTCCAGAAAGCCCTGTGTCATGACTCGGAAGGTCTCTCCGGACATGGTGATGGGGAGGTTGATCCTAGTGGAAGGTTGCAAGGGAGGTAAGGATGCAGTGCCCAGCGTGATCCTCACGACTCTTACTAGGCTGTGGAGTTTCCCCAATCTCAGCGGGCAGGTAGCCAGTAGGTGCCCATTGTTCCCGCAGTATAGGCATAGGCCTGCGTGTCGTCTGCGCTGCCTCTCACCATACGAAAGCCTGGTCCCTCCTAGTTGCCTAGGTTCGTCTCGCGTTGGTACTGCAGGAGGGGGGGACAAGTGGAAAACGGCCTTCAATACTCGCGATGGGCACTACGAGTACCTAGTGATGCCGTTTGGTCTCTGCAATGCACCAGCCATATTTCAAGACCAACATGTAATCGTATATCTGGATGACATTTTGACACTCTGATGAAGGGACTGCTTGTCCTGAAACGTTACCATTGTTAGCTCTGATGCATTAATACATTTGAAATCATTTGATTCCACTACAATTTGCGTGCCTCTTCCTTTCTCCTATCTTTCCAAAAACATTCAGGAACATCCAGTACATGTTAAACAAGTTCTTCAAAGGCTACGGGGGAATAAGCTCTTTGCTAAACTGGAGAAATGCCACTTTCATCAGTCTTCAACCTCCTTCCTCGGTTACATTATTTCGGACACCGGACTCGCCATGGATCCCGACAAGGTCAAAGCAGTTACGGACTGGCCGTGTCCATTATCTCTTAAAGCCGTCCAAAGATTTCTTGGGTTTGCAAATTACTATTGGCGCTTTATTCAAAACTTCTCCTCTATAGTGGCACCTTTACGGCTTTAACCCAAAAAGGGGCAGATCCAACACACTGGTCTCCCGTAGCCACCAGAGCATTTGAAAAATTAAAGAAAGCCTTTTCTTCTGCTCCCATCTTGGTACACCCAGATCCAGGGTTACCTTTCACGCATCCATGTGCGTTTTTTTCCAAAAAATGTTCTTCTGCGGTGAAAAACTATAATGTAGGAAACCGCGAAGTCCTCGCAATAAAGATGGCTTAGAAGAATTGCGACACCTATCCTTACTGATCACAAGAATCTACTCTACATTGAAGGTGCGCGTCGCTTGGGGTCACGACAGGCACGGTGGTCCCTATTATTCACCCGTTTTAATTTTCTTCTATCATATATTCCTGGTTCCAAAAACGTAAAAGCCGATGCACTATCCAGACAATTCCTGGTCGAGGACAGAGCAGAGGATCGTCAACAGACTATACTTCCTCCCGCATGTATTTTCTCTGCCAACACCTTTGACGCCTTACCACACATTACCAGGGCTCAACGTAACGTCCCTGTAGGCCTCAAAGTTCCAGAAGGACGCCTGTTCACTCCCACGAACTTCCATAGGAAAGTGATGGAAAGGGGTCATGCTTCCAGGACCGCTGGTCATCCTGGCACCAGGAGAACAATTGACTTGTTGGAGCGCACTTTCTGGTGGCCAGGCATGTGCAAAGACAATAAAAAAATTGTGGTTCGTGTCCCATATGCGCTCAGAATAAAACGCCTCGCAATAGGCCGAGAGGCCTTCTTCAACCACTACTGCACCGACACACTTTATTCGAGCAAATACCCAGTATGTACCTGGCAGATACCTGGAATGCGCCGCTCCTCACCTCTGACAAGCCCCGTTGCGTTTGCCTTCCCAGCCTGGGTTCATGCCTGGCTGATGGGCGGCTGATCTGTTAAATGATAATGATTAGGATTTAATAGGCTGCAATGCTTCGCGTGTCTACCAGATGGCATAAATTCATGAATTGTAATGCAGTATATATATACTGCACCGACACACTTTATTCGAGCAAATGCCTGGTTTGTACCTGGCAGAAACCTGGAATCCGCCGCTGCTCACCTCTTGCATGCTTCGTTGCGTTTGCCTTCCCAGCCACGGTTCATGCCTGGCTGACGGGGGCCTGATCTGTTAAATGATAATGAGAATGATTTACTAGGCTGCGATGTTTCGATTGTCCACCAGATGGCATAAACTCATGACTTAAGTAATGTGTGGCCTTTGCAAGTTGTTTCGTTTCCAAAAAAAAGTTACTTTATCCCAGTACAGTATGCTATTGTGTAACTTGTCCTTGAGACTGAAGGAAGAGTTGCAAAAAATGTATCAATTTAGGCTTTACATACAGTAATGTATTAAATAAAGACAAAGATCATTTTCACTTACACTATTCTACAGAGACATGAGTGTTCAAGTGGAGCCCGTGTTCCAAAAACCTGACAGAAGTTATGCTTATTTGATATGGGCCACTATAAATGCAACAGAGGATAAGATGGCAACAGTTGTTCAAATTTATCAGTATTTTATCGAAAATTATGACTTTTACAGATTTTCGCCAACTCCTCATTTGTGGAAGCATGCAATAAGGAAAAGGTTATGTAGTGACCCCTGTTTTCACCGTATTGAGCCCCAATTTGTTGGAGGGTATTGGTGTGTGTCACAGGGTTTTTCCCGTATCTATGATAATGGAGGCGGCAAAAGGCGAAGGGTCGTGTTAAAACGAAATAAGAAGCGACAGTCCCTGCCAAGCAATGCGCCAGAACCAGAACCAGAACCAGCAGCAGCACCAGCTTATCATCATGGTCCCGCCGTCGGTGACAACTCTGAGATGGATTTCGCAGCCAGTTTTGATGAAGCTTGCATGTACCTAAGCGATTTCCCGCTGACTACAGGTGGGCTAGTCCCTCTGCAAAATGATGAAAGCTGGACTGGAAGTGGGCCGGCGCCAGCGCAAGCTGAATGGGAAATTTAGTAATACTGTACAGTATGGTGAGTACTGTATTTTTGCCGTATTATTTTGGTGGGGCTGGCTGGGAACTTCTTTAGGGGGCTGACCATTACTGTACATTAAAACTTTTCATTTTGTTTTTCCTCAGAAAAGAAAACGGCTAATGGGGGGATTTCGATGGATTATATTGTACTGTATGCTGATGTTTTCCGGCCATACAGTATACTGTGTAATAAACCCGAATAAATAAAACTATGCATTTATTCTACAGTACATGTTCAGTAAATTACTGCACATACTGGGGGCGAGATGTGTTTGCAGCAGAGAGAGATTTAATAATATTGTACAGTGAGCAGGGGGTTCCCTGAGCCAGAAATTAATGCTCAGGGAACCCCCCCCCCTGCTCCTGATCAATATTATTAAAAATACGGAAAATGCTGCGTCATTACCATAGCGGATAGCCGCTAAGGCAATGAAGGGGTTAACCCACCGTGCCCGCTTTATTGTGTGTAGTGGGGATGGGTGAGGGGGGTATTTGGCCCTTGGTGTGAGTTTAGGACTTGCGGGAGGGGGGGGGGAGAGAAAAGAAAATGGCTTTTTCTTCAGCAAACAAGAGAAAAGAAAATGGCTTTTTCTTCAGTAGACAAGAGAAAAGAAAATGGCTTTTTCTTCAGCAGACAAATAAAACAGTTTCTCTTTAGCAGACAGTCTAAAAATAATGCAGTTACCCTTTTCTATGCAGGAGACAGACAGTTCATCGTTCATCTACTTTGATAACAGACCTTGTATCAGTAATCTCTTCAGTAGCTTACTCCTCTCTCCTCAACAGCCAGCACCATGTGTCTACAGTCTGGGTTTTTAACACACCTTGATTAGGCAGCTGGGATCCAATTAATTGTCCTGAGGTTCCCAGCTGAAGTTAACCTAGTCAGTGCTGCACTGCAGACAAGACATAGGTTTTCCAGGCATATAGCTGGTGGCTTTTATTTACCCTGTCACATTCCTCCCCTGTTAGTGTGTGGCTGGGGCTACACACGGCTGAAGCCCGACCATCCACCCCTTCTCTAGAAAAGAAATCAGCATTTGCGTTATCTTTTCCCGGCCTGTGCTGAATGTCAAATGAGAAGGGTTGGAGGGCCATATACCACCTAGTCAACCTAGCATTGGAATCCTTCATACTATTTAACCACTTCAGTGGAGCATGATCCGTCACCAAAGTAAAATGGACTCCTGCCAGGTAATGCCTCAAAGCCTCGATTGCCCACTTTACTGCGAGGCACTCTTTCTCAATCACTGAGTAGTTTTTTTGCCTCGGGAACAATTTCCTACTCAGGAAAAGGATAGGGTGTTCAACTCCCTCAAACTGTTGTGACAACACTGCCCCTAGCCCTATCTCTGATGCATCTGTTTGCACTATAAAAGGGCTGTTGAAGTCCGGGCTTCTAAGGATGGGACCCTCTGATAGACACCTTTTTATGTCCTCAAAGGCTCTTTGACAATCCCTTGACCATACCACTTGTGTAGGGGCACACTTTTTTGTGAGGTCCGTTAAAGGGGCTGCCACTTCCGAATAGTTGGGGATGAACCGCCGGTAGTACCCTGTTAAACCCAGCAGAGAGCGTACCTGCGTTTTTGTTTGGGGGGTCGGAACTTCTTTCAGGGCAACTACCTTGTCGGCTAGTGGCCTTACTTTTCCACCTCCCACTGCATACCCTAAGTATTTAGTTTCCGCCTTACCCAGGGCACATTTCTTAGGGTTGGCTGTGAGCCCTGCCTCTCTTAGAGATTTGAGGACCGCTTTCAGCCTATTTAGATGGGCCCGCCAGTGTTTACTATAAATGACAATGTCATCTAGGTAGGCTGTGGCATAATTCCTATGGGGCCTCAGTACCTTATCCATGAGTCTCTGAAATGTGGCTGGGGCTCCATGCAGTCCAAATGGCATTGTCACAAACTGGTATAAACCCATGTGAGTGGCAAAGGCTGTTTTGCATTTGGACTTTTCCTCTAAGGGTATTTGCCAGTATCCTTTTGTCAAGTCCAGCGTGGATATATATTCCGCGTTACCAAGGGCGTCAATTAGTTTGTCCACCCTTGGCATCGGATATGCGTCAAACTTGGATACCGCATTGACCTTTCGGAGGTCCACACAAAATCTTACCTTCCCATCGGGTTTAGGGACCATAATTAGTGGACTACACCACTCACTGCATGATTCCTCAATCACTCCCAGGTGTAACATTTCTTGTACCTCCTTCTCTACCAGAGCCCTACGACTTTCAGGCAACCTATAAGGACGGGAATGTACTTTTACCCCAGGTGCTGTCTCCATTGCATGGGAAATTAAGTTAGTTTGTCCTGGTAAGTCAGAAAAACATCATGGAATTGTGTAATTATTGCTAACTAGTCCCCTTTTTGTTCAGAGGACAACTGTTTACCCATTGGGATTTTATCGTCACTCATGATGTTCTCCCGTGGAGGCTGAGGACCCAAGTCCGTTTCCTCCTCCACCGGGTGGATGAATGGAGACCGATGCATCTTCCAGGGTTTCAGCAAGTTCACATGGTAAATTTGTTTACCCTTCCTGGACCCTGGTTGAGCGATCTCGTAATCCACATCACCCGTACGGCGGAGTCATTCGAATGGGCCCTGCCATTTGGCCAGGAGTTTACTCTCGCAACTGGGTAACAATAACATTACCTGATCTCCTGGGTGAAACACTCTCATGCGAGCATTCTGATTGTAATGTCTCTCCTGACTTTCCTGGGCTGATCTAAGATTCTCCCTGGCAAAATGGCCGACCACATCTAGGCGCTTCCTAAGGTCTAGTACATATTGCAGGGTATTCTTAGAAGGGGACCGCTGTTCCTCCCAGGATTCCTTTAGGAGGTCTAAGAGACCCCGGTGTTGGCGGCCATAGAGCAATTCAAATGGAGAGATTCCCGTGGAGGCCTGGGAAACTTCCCGCACAGCAAACAGCAGAAAAGGGAGAAGTTCATCCCAGGCTCTCTTCTCTGAATCTACAAATTTCCTCAGCATACCTTTTAGAGTTCGGTTAAATCTTTCCACCAATCCGTCATTCTGTGGATGGTAGACCGATGTCCGAACAGACTTGACCTCTAGTAACTTTAAGACATCCTGCATCAGTTTAGCCATGAAATTTGTACCTTGGTCTGTCAACATAACCTGGGGAAGTCCAACCCGTGAGAACAGTTCCAACAACTTGTTGGCTACTTGCTTCGCCATTGCTGTTCTCAGGGGGAACGCCTCAGGATATCTGGTTGCATAATCAACTATTACAAGGATAAACCTGTGTCCTTTCGCAGAAGGTTCTAGAGGTCCTACCAAGTCTACCCCAATCCTCTCAAAGGGAACTGACACCAAGGGTAGAGGAACCAAATGGGCTGGTTTTTGTCCTTTTGGACTAGTTAGCTGGCACTCCGGACATGCCACACATAGCTTAGCAATATCACTATGCATCCCTGGCCAATAGAATCGGGATGAAATACGGTCCAATGTTTTATCACTGCCCAGGTGACCACCCCAAGGGACAGTATGGGCTAGAGTGAACACAGATTTAACAAACGCCTTGGGAACCAATATCTGTCTGGTGACCTCCCCTGTTTGTGTCTGCCTATTCACCCTATATAGGATATCCTTTGATAGCTCAAAATGGGGGAACACTATCACCCCCTGTGCATATACAATCTGCTCATCAATTTTCACCACCTTGTCATACTGTCTAGCAAGGACTGGGTCTTCCCTTTGCTTCTGGTGAAAGTCAGGGAGGTACAGGTCTGGTAAATCTCCAGGGCCCATATTCCCCTCCCTCTGGCCATCCCCAGCCATCACTTGTGACCTCTGACTACTAGAATGGTCACCTTGAGACACAGATTTCTGCAACCAGTCCTGTTTGTCCGAGCGTCTTTGCTTCCGAGTCTTTTGAACCCGGTGTCTACTGGGAAAAAGGTCTGCCGAGAAGGGGAACAGTTTGCCAGGGTTCTCCTGAGCCCTAGAAGGAGGCTCCTCGTGAAAGACTGGGGCCATTAGGTCCGAAAAGAAAGGCCAGTCCCGACCGAGCACAATGGGGGCAGGGAGCCAAGGAGCGACTCCTACTTCGAGGCAAGCCTCCTGACCTTTTACCTGTAGCCGGATTTTGGCCATCAGATAGCGTTTTACATCGCCGTTTTTTACATTCTATACTCCATGGGGTGTCAAAAGAACACACGTTAGGCGGTAACAGTTCCTGGAGGACAAGAATTTTCCCAGAGCCCGAATCTACAAGGGCCTGGACGGTTTTTCCCCCAATCAGGGCTGGAAGAGTCCAGGGCTTGTAATTTCCCATTGATCCGACCTCCCTCTTTGGGCGTCCGCAAGTGCCGGTGGAGTCGGGTCCAGGACACTCGCCTGCTGCTCAGCCCCAAGGAAGTTCTCCATGAGTCGGACCGCCAAAGCTAGGGTTTCAGCAGCGTGGCGTTTTACCCACGAGCGTGCGGAAGGGGGTATTATTTGTAGAAATTGTTCCAAAACCACCTGTTCCAGAATTGGCTGCTTAGTGCACTCCTCGGGTTTTATCCAGCGCGTACACAAGTCCAATAATCTCTGAGCGAGGACCCGGGGTCTCATCTTAGCGGTGTACTTCATGTTCCGGAACTGCTGCCGGTAGGTCTCTGGGGTCAGACCTAAGCAATCCAGTATGGCGGCTTTTACTTGTTGGTAGTCCATTGCCTGATCTGCTGGGAGACCCTGATATGAGGCCTGGGCTTCTCCTATGAGGAGCGGGGCCAAAGCAGTTGCCCAGCGATCTGTAGCCCAGCCCTGAGCTTCGGCAACTCTTTCAAATGTCAGTAAAAAAGCCTCTGGATCCTCGTTCGGCGCCATTTTCCTCAGGAGTATCGGGGGTCTGCTTGCAAGTTCTGGACTGGCAGACCCCTGTAATTGGGTCAGCAGCTTGGCCATTCGCTCCTCCTGTGCTGCCTGCTGCTGGATATGGAGCTGGGTTTGCTGCTGAAATAGTCTTTCATCTCTCACTGCTTGTAGCCGGGCCTGTTCCTGCATTAACTGTCCCTGCTGTTTGGTCTGCTCGCACAAAAACTCTTTCAAAAATTCTTCCATTTTTTTCATTCTTGTGTGTATGTGTGTG
>WSYH01012380.1:0-18901 GCA_036426205.1 Ascaphus truei | reverse complement strand
GATGTATTTAATTTTTCAATTTGCTTTGTTTTTAATTTGGCTGTGATGTTGTCAATTTGACTTAGGATGTTTTAAATTTGTGCATGTATATCCCTAACCATTTCTTTGTAGATTACTTAATCAAACATATATTTTGTATTTTATATGAGCACTCCCTTGAGAAAGGTCCTGTTGTTAGGACCGAAACGTCGGTTGATTGTGCCTTTTAAATACATCGTTTTGGACTTTACAATGAGTGCTGTCTCTTTTCTTGCTGCGTCGTCCTGGATCTCCTGGTCTGCCTGTTACCTATCCAATACCTATGGAATAAGCACCTATCTTTTATCTTTATGTGAGTGCCATCTGTCCTTGTTTACTATATATATATTATATATATATATATATATATATATATATATATATATATATATATATCAAAACAAAACAAAAAATATTAAGGAGTGCCTACTATAACAACCTGCCTAACTGTGAGTAGGTCAGCTACTGTGTTGAAGGAAGGGCGACTCTTTCCAACATCGTAGGTATGGGAGATCCAGTTCAGGTTACAGACAAGAGAATAGAGATTCCAAAACAAATAAAAAACCTATATCTAATGAGAAAGAAAAAAATTAAATTATTACATTAATTAAAGAAGCTAGGATGGATAGGAAAGAAAAGGAACATCACAAGGTCCCTGCTACTACTTCCTCCGCAAGTTGTTCCACCTCCAATCGGTACTCTGTGTTGGGGGACGGTTGTGAGGACAATGGGGATTCCCATGAACATATTGCAGTGGAACATAGGGAAGGGGCAAGATCAAAAACTAGCACTAAAGGTTCTAACTCAACAAACTATACCTCACCTAACAAATCTAACAAATCCACCTCTTTTTTAGAACAGAGAGAAACGGAAAAGAGATATCCACTATTCTGGCCTGGCAACGCTTAACCAACAGTCCGGACTCGTTCCCTTTGCTGCTTGTCGTGCATAACTATAACTGTTCCTCACGTTCCTCCTTCAGCACATGGGACAGTTTGTCCTGCGGGCAGCAAACCGGCATAAGCAAGGTTTATTCCACTGTTACAGAATAAGGGCCCAATGGTTTTAACCTCAGGGACACCTTGTGTCTGTTGAAAATATTACCTACCACATCTTGTCCACTCTGTTGTGGAATTACAATGGTGAATCACCAAACGGTATACTCCAGGCATTGTTCTGTTGTTATATGTGTCCGAAGAATGTTTGGGCACAAAACGCAAATAAACTTGTGACTACTGATTCTCTAGCGTTAAATTTGGTTGGTAAAGTTTTATAATTTAAAAAAAGTATCTCCAGTTCGATAAGCTTAATGTGCAGAGGATCTGCTGTATACGCCAAGCCTGATCTTCCGACGCAACAAACATATTTTAATGAATTTGATTAAAACGCCCCTCAAAATCTTGATGTCCAATTCTAGTTTACTTTAGCAAATACATACAATCCCTGGAAGCTCTTAATCCAACACCACCCATATATATAAATATAGATTATATATACACTCCCGACACGTTTAAATCGAGCACGGCTAGCATCGCACGCCGGGGATGCACCTGGCGTGCTAGCGCAATCCCTCATAAGAGCTTTAAAAAACACACCACCAAAATCCAGGGACTTAACTGTGGACATGGTTTTCTCACCCCCTAACCTACCAAAAATTGTCTTTAATTATCCCCTTGCCGCTATTCTTATCACACTTTCTCTCCTCCTCCTCCCCCCCCCCCCCATCATCCTTCCCACCTTTCTTTGATCACGGTCCCTTGGCTTTCAAAACACTTAACCCCACCTTACTCCAATATCTGGTTTTTTTTTTTCTCTACACTGTGGTAAGCATTGATTCCTGTGTAACTCAGCTATTGCTTGACCTGAGAAGAGAGGACGAACCTCGAAAGCTTGTCCTATGACTAAATTGTTGTCCAATAAAAAGTCATCACCTAATACTGAAGCACTCATTTATTCTGCCTATCGGCACCTGGACAAACACGGCTACTTTCCTGCTTTATATATTTATATATTTTATATATAAATATACTTATCTCTATATCTATATATCTTATCATAATATATATATATATCATATATATTTATATTAAAGGTTTCGATGGCAACCCTATACATTTGCACGCCCCGGCGAGTGGATTTACATCGTGGCGAGCTCCTATTGGCCCAGCACACACGTGTGTTAACTCGTGGCGATAGATTTTTTGGTCGGCGAGTAGATTTTTTTCGGTGATGTGTCAACCTCTTATAACATTGTTCCATGTTTGCACTTCTTCAAGTGTTCAGTCTGTTTCATACATCTTGTTTGTGCGGAGAGAAACGCTATGCACTGTCTTCCCCTGCCAGAACGGTCCTTTTTCATTCATGCTTTTGGTGTCCTTGTGATGACTATGAAGAGTGCTGTGAGACTGCAGTTCCAGCGTGACTGCTTCATCATTTCCATTTACGTCAGTGGTCTATATTTTGCCGTTTTTGTATAAATCTGGTTGTGTTCATCCTTTTCAATGAATCATTATTCATTTTTATGCATATCTAAGAAGTCTCGTCCCGTTCACACCCAGGTATCAGTACGCCTATACCACGACACACTTAAATCACACGGCGTGCAGATCCGCAAGCGGAAGTTCCCGGCTTGCTAGTCCAAGCCCCTCGCGGCCGCCGTCATAGCCTCGCTCAGCTCGTCTTCGGGGAGCGTGCTCCCCCCCTGTCACGAGCGTCCAGGGGCTCCCCGGGGAGCCTGTGTCCGCGATCGCGGGACAGCGCAGCGGGGTTCCGGGGGACCCTGCGGACCCGGCAGCGGTCAAGGAATGGCGCCACCCGATTCACGGGTCCTCTTCCGCTCTTCTGCGCGCGCCCGTCACTCTCGGGCCGCGCCGCCAGGCTACTGCTGCGGCCAAACGGGCAAAATGCTCGAATAAACTTGCGCCGCAGTATTATTATATAAGTTTTGGTGTAAATTACAACCTGTCACAAGCTGTAACCGCTGACAAGCTTTGTATTAACTGTGCTGAGGTTGTGTGGTCCAACTTTTTTTACTCACATAACTAACTCAGTCTTATCTATTATATATATCTCTACATATATATATCTATCTATAGATCTATATCTGAATATATCTATCTATTATTATTATATATATATATATAATAAAGCTATGCAAATACACTGTGTATGGCCCATCTGGCATGTCTCAGCAGTTATCACTTCCACTGCAGCCAGGGATTATGGGAATGACATGTCCACTTTTTTTCCTCAAAAACCATTTTTAACATGTTCCACTATAGGCTTAAGCTTGCTGCAATGGGTCACAAAAGCTTTGACACAGTCCAGGGTTAAGTTGCATAACCCAAAAACCCCCCCACAGAACAGCCGTTTCGACTTCATAGGGGTCTCATGTCAGTGTAGGGGTTGATTGTAACTGGCTATTTGGGGGGGAGGGGGGGGCTAGCTAATATACCATAATACTGATTATAAGTTATGGTGAGTAAAACAGGTGACAAAAACCCTCCACAGGAGCAATATGCAATACAACTGTATGCTCACTTGCAGGTCTGAGGCATGTCTCAAACCCCGTCTTCCCCATTATTCACCAAGCATACGCACTCAATTTGTCTCATTTCATGTCATTTCTTCCCAGAATCCCGTTGCTGGCAGTGGAAGTGATACCTGCCTGAGACATGCGATTAGCATACAGTGTAGTTGCATATTTGCTTTCCTGTGGAGGGTTTTGTCACTCTTTTTTTAGACTCCACCATGAACTTACCTCAATATATGATATATATATACTTTTCTCTATATGTGCATCAATGCTTTTTTGGATTTATCCTGCCAATCAGTAGATAGTCCGTTCTCAAAGTCACCGCCATTCTCTTTGATGTTGTTTCTGATATTGCTATTTGGATCTTGGTCAGCTCCGGTTACTTTGACTGCTCAATGACTAAAATCATTAAAGCAAAGAGCATTTGTTTAAAATCCCAATACACTTTTTGCAGAGTGTTGGGGTTCCCCCCTTCAATAGTTGGCTGATTGTTAACACGGAAGCCCTTTATGAAGACCGTTCTTTATGATAGTGGGAGATGGGTCACACCATGTGCATCTAGAAGTCGACCCTTTTTTCTTTATTTGAGAGATCATTACAAAAATCCGATGGTTTTATCGGTGTCCAAACACAGCTTGTCAAATCGTGCAGTATCCTAATCTGGTGCGATTTCATATCGAGAAAAACTCACTGTATCAGAATACCTGTGATATGCCACCCACACAACCAAATAATACGCTGCGTTAGACTCGCGAAGCCACATCCGGCAGAAAACGCCTGAGAGCAAAAATGTTTCTGAACCCTTTTCACAATTTTCTGATGGTATAAATATAATTACCACGAGACCATCTAGATTTAGAGGCAAACACGTGAAGAAGATGAAGGAATCTTTCCTGGAAACGAGGTATGCTCGGACAGAGGTGACCATGGCCACTTGATAAGCAAAAAACATACACAAGAGTACCTTGCTAACCAAAATAAGCAAAACAGATGCGACAACCTGCTTTAACAGTAAAGCCCTATACAACAACAGCATCAGGGTTCTCAGACACAGCATCTTGGGCAACCCAGCCCACATTTTATAAATAGCCAAAGACAAGCGCAATGGACACTATTTTCAGGATCCTCCCGGTTCTGTCTATACGCAGAGGTCTGCAAATTTGGGAGACTTGCTCCACAAGCGGATTTCCACGTTACAAATATTGTAATAAACAGTCCCGGCTGACCAGACCCAGTGGATCGTGCATAAATGCCAAGGGGTTGCGTCACTGCGTCAGATTGGTGCATGTGGAAGAAAGTTATCTCACATCCCACCATGTTGCAAGACAAATCGCGCATCTACAATCAACGACTTCTTGAATTTTGATTCAAAATACGTGGTATACTGCATCAGTGTGCCCCTGTTGTTTACTACATGCAATACATCAGAATAGCTGAAGCAACTCTTAGTCCTACATCTCGCATCAGGAAGACCTGGCCGTTACACAGCTAACAAGGAAGACTTTTACACCAACAACCAGTGGCACGCTTCATTTTCAAAGAGAAACGAAGCATAGTCTCGCTACGGTTACGGTGCATCCCAATGCCAGGTTCCAATGGTCCCCTCTGGGAAGGGTGACCCGCAATAAGCTGCTCATTCAATGGGAGGCAACGGACCATCTACAAATGGAACCGTAAGTCCCACGCGGATTAAAAACGAAGTATCTGGCGTTAAGCTGTTTTCCTCTGATCACTAATTCTATCCATGACAGTGACGGAGCTTCCACCTGTTTATTGGTAGTCCCATCACTGGCTCATGTGACCCCTTGTCCCCTAGATCTCGAATCTTTTGGAACTGTGCTTGTATTATATATAAATGAACTAACACATTCCTCCTGTCCAACAGGGATTCTTTTGTCTCCAGCACAGGAACGTCCTTCAATGTATGGGTTTGTTCCCATGGATTTTCTGGATTTTCTATACAGAATGACCCGGTGGATCGTATTTGGCGCCCATGGTTCCATCATCCTTATACTGAAGCTGGCTGTTGGCCTTGTGCACAATTACGAATTATGGACACAATTGGCCCAACTGTTTTCTATGGTACGCCCCTACTTGGATGACAATTGTTTGTGATAGTTCAATCTACCTCCGCGCTCTGCGTTTTTACTGACTTTTTAATTGCTTCGCGTCCCATATTTTCTATCGTCTATTTGGAGTGTAGGAGTTTGCTAGTTGCAAACAAAGCACATTCACTGCGACTATACCGTGAGCTAACCAATCAAGCTTATAACTTAACTGTGTTCCATAATCACCAGTATGGGGTCCTTTATAAACATGTATGGAATCGTCGATGTCTTTCTTATATCCATACCGGTCGTGTTATATAATCGTTCCGGGTCGCAATACAGTGTATATATCTTTTTATTATTATTAGACTTGGCCCAGCACATCTCACTCTCAGATGGTGGTATATTGCTTCACAACTTTTTTGGTATCACCTATAACGCAACTTGTTGTAGTGGCAAAAATGTTTGTTTGTGTCCACATTATTACATGCTGTTGCATTGCAGGGACTATCCCAACGATAACCATTTCACTGATTATTTGTTGTCAGCCCCTTTCAGGGTATCAGCTCCTGACACTATACACGTGCGGCTGGCAGCTTACTGAGCTATGCAGAGCATCATACTCAGAACATGACCATATCCTTTTGTTCCCTTGGAATGCAATTCCTTGCAGTGTGCATACAGTTTGTATGTTATCCAGCATGGCTCACGAAGAGCTATCAATGCATTCTTGCCCTTTCCATACAATTGTGAGTTAATTGTGCAGGATGGCAGAGATGGCTTATCACTGCTACAACTGCCCCTGTTTTATTATTTTCATTATTTATGTTATCTTATAGTTTATTTGGTGGCGGTTTGCACTAGCCAATGGCCCCACAATTGATGTAGATGCTAGTTATCCCCTATGTCTTGTTTGCACTCCGTTTTTATGTCACAATGGACATAGCTCTCCCTCCCTCCACCCTCTCTTTCCGGGTCCCACTCTCCCCCCTTTTAGACAAATACTTCCACACTGTCCATGTTTCCTTCTCATGAGTTCAACATTAACATCTTCGTGTCATGATCCATACTGCTGACTTGCAGCAGAGCAGAGGCAACTGGTGCATTTCTATTCTGGTACAAGTACACCGTTTCACTCCCTGCCGCAGTATTTTTATTTATTTTCTGAGGCGGTTCCCTCGCGCATGCGCAATGCATGGCCAACATTAGTTTTTTATGTCCAGAGTCTATCTCAATCTCCCTCAAGACCCAGTAGAACGGCTCGCGCATGCACAGTGACCTTTTTTTTTTTTTTTTCAGGGTTTCAACATCTCAGTCATCCGCGCCCCTCCACTCCTGTTTAGCCTACTTCACAGGGACCCGCGCCGTACAGTCTCTAGCGAACCGCATAGACATTTAACCTTTGACACACACATGCGCATCTGGCGTCACCCTACGTGTCAGAATCTGTAGTGATATCTGCTGTCATCTGTCAGGCTGTGTCCCTCTATGGGAGGGTCCTGTTTTTGTGTCCAGCATGTAGTGATTTTGGTATTGCAATGCGCTCCCTCATCATGTGGTTGCAACCTTTTTGTCTTGAATTGAATTGGGTTTTTATAGATATGGTATACTGCACTCTGTTGGTTCGCTATCACACCTTGAGAAAAGGTCCCGGTGTGTTAGGACCGAAACGTTTGTTATATTATGTCTCATTGGAAAACCATAGTCTGTGTATTTCCTGTTGTCTTGACAACCGTGTGTGGATGCTGCTGCCTCTGATAATTCGCTCAGGCTACCGTTATCGTATGTACTTTTTTGACATTCCGTATAGGCTCTTGCAACCCACCACATATCTACCAAAAATCTACCTGACTGAGTGCCTTGTTTCATCTATCACGTATATATATATATATATATATATATATAGGATATATTACCTATATATGATAATATATATAATATATATATATATAATTATATAGATAATAGCCACTGTAAATATTATCTGTATCCTCATTTGCATGTCTTAGACAGTTCATGCACCCTGTCTTTCTCCCCCATTAAAATCGTTCCGGCATATCGGCCCATCATACAGGCGCTTCCACGCGCAGGGATTCTGAAGGAAATGACATGCAATAAGCACTCAATTGCGACCGTTTGTCTCAAAACTCGTTTAACAACAAGCTACGAGCTTGAGACAAAAGGCGTGAGCACTGAGTGCTTCACTTTGGCATGTATTTTCCAGAATCTCACCTTGCGTGCAGTGGAAGCGCTTTATTCTGGGTTATAAATGATTGAAAGACAGGGTTGCAGACCTGTCTAAGACTAGCAATGACCATACTAGTATATTACAGTTGCTGTTATTGCATTTACTGTGTGTAGGGATGTTTGTCACTTTTTTTAACCCACCCATGAACCTTAATAATTGTGGATATACTATATATATATATATAATATCTAATGAGTATATATATAGCTCTCATATATATTACTATATAGTATCTAATAATATTCTATCTATAGCGATACTACTATATATATAATATTCTCATATATATATATATATATATACTAGTATCAAAACAAAACAAAATATATAAAGGAGTCGCCTACTATAAACAAACCCTGCCTAAAACTGTTGAGTAATGTATGCTACTGTGTTTGAAACAACCAAGGGTGGCCAAGGAGGGGGTAATATAAAAATGGCTCCTATGTTATAAAAATAATTGCATATAATAAAAACACTTTAATAAAAAATCGCTATATATAGTGTCTCAACGGGCACAACACCAATTGAAAAATATTATTAAAATATAAAATGAAAGATATTCGATGACTATCTAAACAACTTAGGTGAATACCAACAAAAAAAAACAAAAAAAAAAGAACCTTAAAAACCTTTGATCCTGAGCCTTTCTCGGTGACCCGTTCCAAATAAAGGTGCATCCAGGTCAAAGCACCGTTTCGAAAAAGGGACTCACTCATACTCTCCTTGACAATACCTAATAAGAAAAAGAGATAAACATACCAGAAAAACATGCGCACAACACCTCACCTATTGCATTAAATTCACAACAACCATTTTAATGGAACAATGAAAAAACATGACGAAATGCCCACGTGATGCATTGCCCTATCCACCCATAAGTCATCCAGCATCCTCCCACTCCTATCCTTTTGTATTTAGTGATATTCGCCTCATCTGGACAATGGGAGGAGATCCACTGTGACAGCGATCTTCTCGCATTCAGCAATGGGTCTTCTCCTACACCGTGACACGGTGCTGCAAGTTCACTTTTGCCCGGAAATTGAAGTCCTCCCCGGCTTTTTTTCCCGCAACAGGGAAATCCCACCCGCCGGGAACCAAGGACTGTGTCCCTGTGCTTTCGTTCTTAGTGTTGGTAACCCAGGATATGGTAAGATCTTGCCAGCTCCTTCTTGTATGGCCATCGCCGCTCTCACTGCTGCATCAATCCACAATTTACTGTGGGGGTTCAGGTGGATAAGTGGCCTCCTTCCGTCTCACCACGCCCTAGAATAACCGTGTCTGTACGCATCAAGGATGACTTCATCATGGTTACGCCAATTGGGTTGTGACCCCAGATTTATCGACAGTTAATTTGCAATACCATTTGCCTCACATAATTGAAAAGATAACTAGTGCACACTACTACAATGATTATCATTCAAACCTCTCCACATAGATATGGTTTTTCCTCTATTACATTGATTGCATGGAAGGTTCATGATCACAGCAACCACTGTTTTTTGTGCAAAAGATGAACATAAGCCCATTAATATAGGCAGTGTTTTTATATTTTATTTCAATAAATGATCAAATAATATAAGTAGGATATTTTAAAATAAATTTTTTTTTTTTTTTTTTCTTTTTTTTTGCTTTTTTTGTTTTCTTACTACATAGATGATTTAAAAAACATACCAATTATGTATGTCCCAGAGGAGGTTACTACATATATCTTTTTCCCCGTCTCCCTTTTAACTGTACATACAATTCTTCCCCCTAAACTTTTCTACCCATCCCTTTCTTTTCGCGTTCTCCTCTCGTCCTTCGTCGAGACTTAAATTTCAAACATCAAGAAATTCCGTAAAAAAACGCAGACGTGGGCGAAGAAGGGGCCAAAGGCAGTGCGAATCCAAGTATACAAGGACACCACCTCCTCGACGTATCACTTCCCAAAATTGCATAATTAGACACACACTATGCCTAACCTTTTCTTACGGAGGATATTCCATACTTTGAGGATCCCTTCCCTGTTTTATCCCTATTTCCAAACATTCTATTCATTGCAGAAAAGAATGAATACCAAGGATTGTCTGTTGAAGTCCAGGAAACAAGCAATAAGTTTTGTTGTTTGACATGGCGAAGAAATAACAAACTTATGACTGTAGCTTCTATACTGGTGTATTGGTATATACAAAAGTTGATGCCCTCGCGTGCCAGCTGCTCCTTTTTGTGCTGGTTTGGCTCATTTGCTGGTCTCCTTCCCCGTATCGAGCTCGTCCCTTCCCCTCTCCCGTGGGTCCTGCGATTGGGGCCCCCTCTCCTCTGTTCCAGGTGATCCCTAAACATATCCTATGTGAATTAAAACTATGTGCATCCTACTCCTCTTCCACTCAATTGTCCAAGGGTAAAATGTTGTGGGATGCCTATACGATGATGACATATCCTTGAATAGTAGTAAGCGGCAGAACCAGTTCCCTGTACTGACAGGACACAACAATCACCAGCAAGATGTAACTAAAAGTGTAATGCGTACTACCAGGATACGAACTTTATAATATACAGTAGATTAAGAGAACCTCCATAATAACCTAGTAGTTCAGAGGGAGTGCTTTGCTGAGCACTCAACCAACCTCCGAAGGATCACCCGTTTTGAGTGATCACACTATAGTACTAAGTCCGATGTGGCATTGTGCTCCACGCTTTGGGTTAATGTGTATCCAAGATGTATATCCATAAGGTCCTCTCCCTCATCCTAATCTTTTGAAGCATCCCCACCACATGAAGGTAGAGGATGTACTCGATGGCCCCATAACTCGTAGGGCCCCCTAGGGTCTTTTTGAGTTTCATTACAATAGGGATGTGCGTGGAGCGGTTGTTGTTTACAACGCCATTTATTCAATGTTTCTTTCTTCTTTCCCTCTTCTCTTCGATTTTCAACGAAACCTCCGTGCTTATGGGCTCTTGCATTGCGGCCTACGTATTGTAGACCCACTCCACAATTGATATAAGGTATATGAACAACTATTCACTGTAGACAAATTACATTACTCTTACTATATCGATGTGAAGGTTGCCGATTGGAAAAGCTTTAAATTTATTTGTTTTAAAAAAATCAAAATCAAATGTTTTTGCCACGTTAGAGCATCGCTTCTCTCCCGCATATTCCACAGTTCGCCCTTAACCCTAGTGGAAATAGATCCATTCTTTCTGGAATTATGTTACCATTTGATGTGTTTAGTTTTGCTCCAATCATTTTTTGATACTCCTAGCTTTCTTTCTAAGTAAACAAGGAGCGTATTTTGGCAATAGATCATGAACCAATTTCTGGATCGCTGACCCAGAAATGTCTTCCAATGGTCATTCATTATTTTTTTAATTTGTTTGCAGAATTGATTAAATGTGTGATAAATTTTAGGGCAACCCGATCCATAGGATGTAACCAACCTCATTTTTAGTTTAGTATTGGTTTTTCTTTTGGATTTTTCCAACCGGATGTATATCCAGTAAACTAAGCATCTAAAAACGACTTTATTGATACAATTGCCCATATATCATCCCCTTTCTGTTTCTTTTCTTCTCCTTTCTCCAAACTTAAAATGAAAGATCTGTGCCCTGGGTGGGTAAAAAAAAAATCCTTTCCCATTGAACAGTATGCGTCTTTTAAAATCTGTGGGAACTGACTCTTTTGGTCTTACTTAAAAACCATCTTTTTTGTGAATTGATTTGCTACCATAATTGTAGGTGCGTTTTGCACCACAGTTTTAAAGTGTGTTTTATGTGTGATATATATCCTGAGGACCCCCACCACAAATAGCTCTAGATCTAGACTCTATCGTGTCTCGGTGACTGTTATATGTAATTTCAATCCCACGTGTGGTTATTGGAAGGATTCCAAGTGTCTCCAGGTGCCGCCGGCCCCTCTCACCATCCCAAATATAAAATATCATGCTATGACAGCGGGCCATAGAAGCCCAAACCCCCAAACCCGCCCCCAGCACAACGCATTCCCCCACATCATGGGTACCTCTCCGCACATTCCCATGTATAGGGGGGGGTGTATTGGCAATAGTCTAGGAGCAAATTTTGGCTCCCATGGCCCGGTTCCATTCCTAATTTATTCCCCCAACAGATTTGCAAATAATATGTGTTCCCGAATAAATAAATTGTGATTACCATACAACTTAATGCATGCAAATACAAAGACCTTTGTGAAGAATGTACACTGGAATCTAATTGAAAAGTGACTAATTGCCTGTATAAACCTTTGAAAAATTTCTCAATAACAGTGTAAGTGAAGATACAATCGCAAGTGACCTCTGATAGGTATCCTTCCCGTGATGTCGGGAGATAGATGGGTCAATGAACTGCAACGTGTCCCTTATGTACTGAGCGCCATTTGATGATCATGAGCTGTAAATATTAGTAATCCTACTATGGTGGAGAAAAAACGTTGGCGACGTCAGTCGTCCGAGCCAATCCCTGACACAATTGCCTCCCTTGTTTGGTTTAACGAATAAATTTTAACACTATTCTCTCTTGGGCAATTTGGGAATGTGATACAAATAGGGGTTCTAGGGGTGCTTAATATATAAAACCTGTGGCTCTAATCCTACTCTATATTTGGGGAAATATCAAATAATTCACCCTTCAGAGAATTCTTCACCCTGGAGAAGATTCTCCGGAACTCAACTGATAACACGCAGCAAGCGGTCCCTCAGTAAGAATTTGATGATAAATTGGTATCAATCAAGGAGGAGGTGATTGCCTCACATAGATAAATCGCGCCGGATCCTGCCAGACAATCGGCACCCCCCCTTGTCTGCTTGGCCGAACAATTAAAATCATTAATAATTTTTATTTTCAATAAAGCTTTGATTTCCCTCTTTTGTGAAGAATATTAAATTCATTTCCACATTGCAAGACCACACTTGATTCTACTCTAATAAGGTCCTCCCAGAGGACTCACTGTTATAACAGTTATCGCTGAAAATTTACCCAAAAAACCCCTTTGATTGCATAAATGGAAGTATGTTATTCTGTGGGACAAATTGGCGCGATTTACATCTCAATCAGAAATCTACTTTTTTGATCTGTTTCAATGGGCCATACTCTATATTCCAACAAAGGTTTCGTATCTTCCTCATTATAGTAATATCCATAAGTGATTGTTTTTACTGAATTCCCTGACTTTATCCAAATCAACCATTGATCTCTTATGGCTGGACCCCATATTGTACAAAAATGTTTGTATATTTTTTCTTTGTTTTTTGTTCCTGCTCCTTCCCTGCTTTGATAGATCTTAATTCTAGATCATCAAAAACGTACGTTAGAGCACTATACAACTCTTTCTTTTCTCTTTCTTGTGTATTACTAAATAAGAATTTTCCAAATTCTCATCCTCCCCTCTTTTTTTGGGTTAAGTGTCGCATCAAAGTTACCTTACGGATGTATCTTTCAAGTCCCAACGACAGGTCAAACCGATTGGTGTACTATTGGGTGCATAAGATAGCCCCTTGGCTAGCAGTCAATAGTGGTTGTCATTGAGAATATGTGATAAAGGTTTAAATTCCCTATTTGTGTGGTGTTTCTAACTCTATAAATTTTGTGTGTTTCTTTAAACCCCCCCCGTGTTCTACCATCAATCCTTACTTTTCTTTACTTCTTCCTGTGTCCTTCTCTTTTCTTTTGCTCCTCCTCTGACTCCCCCTGAATTCTCTCTTTTCTTCTTCTCCCGGGGTAGTCGATGTTCGGTTCTCCCACATATATATCTCTTTCCCTTTTTCTTTTCCCTCTTTTTTTTTTTTTTCTCTTTTTTTTCTCTTGTCCGGTTTCTCTCTTTTCTAAAAAGAGGTGGATTTTTAGATTTTAGGGGGTATAATTTTGATTAGAAAGAACCTTCTGGCTAAGATTTAGATCTTGTCCCCCTTCCCTTGTTCCACTTGCAACTTGTTCCAGTGTCCAGTTCCAGGGACTGTCCCATTATCCTCAACCAATTCTTGATCCTCACCAAAATGGACAAAGGCGTTCAGCAAACCCCGGAATGACTAATGCCCCAACCTCCCCCCACTACCTACCTATTAACGATTGCGGAGGTTGACAAGTAATCTTGCAAGAGGAGGTGTGGAAGGGACTTTATGATGTTCCTTTTCTTTCCTATCATCCTGCTTCTTTAATACATGTAATAATTTCATCTTTTTTTCGCTTCTCCTTAATATAGGTTTTTATTGTTTGGAATCTCTGTTCTCTCAATTTGTCTGTAAAACCTGCAACTGGATCTCCCATACCTATCGATGTTTGAAAAGAGGTCCCCTTCCTTTTTTCCTTCGCTCGCCCTTCCATCTTTTCCTTCTCTCAATGTCCTAACTCTATAAGCATTATCGTAAGTCCAATATGGCCTTTATCAACGTTTAATTTGTTTTGTTTTCCTATCTAATGATTTCTTTCCTTCTCAAATGATAGAAACCCTTTTGTGTACTGTTTCATTCATATGTGTACTGTTTCATCATCCACGGATGAATTCCTTTCCTACTGTACCCTTCAAACGTTTAAATGGTTTCTTGTACCGGCTATCTTCTCTTTTCTCCTTCCTTCCCCCTACTTTCTCTAATCTTTCGTTTTCTATAAGGAGATTTATAAAAGGTTAATGAGAGACACTGAATCATTTTTTTCCCGATTGACATTCCATTTTCCATTCTTTGGTAAATTTCTGTTCAGGTGCCTCAGATCGTAGTAGGTTTTTTTTTTGTAATTCGCTAACCCCTTGGAACTAACTTGATGTCTATGTTTCTCGCAAAGAAAGTGGTCTAACCAGTATTTTCTTGTTTTTTCCAATCCCTTCGTGTATTTCCAACTCCTTGAGAAACTTATTTTTGAAGATCCACTAATTACTCTCTAACAATGTTAGTGGTGTCCTCATTTGACAATGTTTGCAATGTTTATTATTCCTCTAAAGCTAAAACTTCCTCACAATTCTGCATCATTTTTGGTTGTTGTTCTATTACCACCTATACTTGTTTTATATAATTCTATACACACAACATATCATTCTTAATACTATAACCTCTAAAAAACAATGTGAATGAAATAAATATTATTCTAAAATAACTAATTAATTGATACACACTTCTCCAGGTTGTAATATGGGCTGCCTGCTAGGCTATACCTTTTAAAGTGATCAGATAACAAAACAAAACAACATATAAAGGAGCTCCTACGATAAACAACCTGCCTAAACTGCTGTGAGTATTATGTGCTACTGTGTTGAAGAAACAACCAATCAACCACCAAGGGGTGGCCAGTGGGAGGTAATATAAAAATATGGATCCATGGTTAATAAAAATAATCCTATAATAAAAAACTTGTTAATAAAAAATCGCTATAATCGAAAGAATGAAAATATTATTAAAAATCTACAAATTGAAAAAGATATTGATATGGATTCTTAACAACTTGGTTTGAATACCATAAAAAAAAAAAGAACCTTTAAAAACAAACATAGATTAGAGTCCCGTTCCAAATGACAGTGCTCCAGTTAAAGGCAGAGCCCTTTGAAAGGGATCAACAACAGCGGCTCCCGTGAAAATACCTAGAGAGAAAAAGAGAAAAAAACAGGCGCACAACCTAGTGCATTAAAGTAAACCAATCATTTTTAAAAACAATGGAACTTAAAAAAGCCGACAAATGCCCACTCGCTCACAAATCAAGAGTATAAAGATGCAGTTATGAGAATTGGCCCTCAATAACCACTGGCAGTAGCCGTCTCGATCAGCAATGGGTCTTCTCCTCACACGTGTTGCGCCAGCTCTCCTTTGCCGGAAATGACGTCCTCCCGCGTGTGGTCCGCAACAGGAAATCCCTCCGGACTTANNGACATTAGTACTATAGTGTGATCACTCAAACGGGTGATCCTTCGGAGGTCTGGTTTGAGTGCTCAGGCAGCACTCCCTCTGAACTATAGTTATATGTCAGGTCTCTTAATATACTGTATATTATAAGTTTCTATCCTGGTGTACCATACACTTTATTACATCTTGCTGTGATGTGTCTGTTCAAGTCCAGGGACTGGTTCTGCCCTACTATTCAATATATGTCATCATCACCTTATATGCATCCCACAACATTTACACTTGTACAATTTATTTTTAATATTATTATTATCACATATAATTCACATAGTATATGTTTAGGGATCACTTTTAACATATTATATTTCACTCATTACACTTATATTTTAATTTACTATACTACACTTTATTCACATACATAGTCCAACCATCACAAACATATCATCTTTCACATTCACTCCACTATATACACAATACACATATATACTACATATCGTTTTGTTATTTCTTCTGTCCTTGTCAACAACAACTATTGCTGTTCCTCTGACTTCAACAACAATCCTTGGTATTCATTCTTTCTGCAATGAATAAAAACAGGTATATAATCGTATTTAAACCTAAAATGATTCATATGTTAATTATCAAGTGGGATACGGGGTGGTCTTGTATTCACTGTCACCCATATTCTCCAACTCTTGAGTTTTTTAGAATTTCTTGATTTTTGAATTTAATATCACTAATTACTAATGTAGAACTCTAAAAAATTTTATTATAAAATTTTATTTTAAAATTTTATTTAAAATTTAAAATTTCTTTAAAATATATATTATTAACCCCCTCTGGACATCATAATTGTTATTTTAAATCATCTATTAGTAAAAAAAAAAAAAAAAAAAAAAAAAAAAAAATTTATTTTAAAATATCCTCTTAATATTATTTGATCATTTATTGAAATAAAATAAAACTGCTATATTAATGAGCTATGTTTCATCTTTTGCAAAAACAGTGGTGCTCTCATAAACCTTTCCATAGCAATCAATGTAATAAGGAAACACCATATCTATGGAAGGTTTGAAATCATGTAATTAGTGATGCAATAGTTATCTTTCAATTATGTATGCAAATTAACCTGTCTATAAATACTGTGGGGTCACAACCAATGGGTATCCCCTGATGAAGTCATCCTTGATGACGAAACGCGTAGGGCGTGGCTGAGACGGAGGAGGCACTTTCCCACTGAACACAGTATATTGTGGATGCAGCATTGAGAGCGGCGAGCCATACAAGAAGGAGCTGGCAGATTTCCACTATCCCTGGTGGTACAACAGCAAGAACGAAGCAGACATAGTCCTTGGTTCCCGGAGGGATTTCCTGTTGCGGGGCACACGCCGGGAGGACGTCATTTCCGGCGAAGGAGACTGCGCAACACGTGTGTAGGAGAAGACTCCATTGCTGATCAACAAAACAAAACAAAAATATAAAGGAGCGCCTACTATAAACAACCTGCCTAACTGTGAGTATGTATGCTACTGTGTTGAAACAACCAATGGGGTGGCCAGGGGGGGTAATATAAAAAATGGATCCTATGTTATAAAAATAATGCATATAATAAAAAACTTTAATAAAAAATGCTATATAGAAAAATGAAAAATATTATTAAAAATATAAAAATGAAAGATATTGAATGATATTAACAACTTAGGTGAATACCAAAAAAAAAGGAAAAAAAAAGAGGTCTGGTTTGAGTGCTCAGGCAGCACTCCCTCTGAACTATAGTTACATGTCAGGTCTCTTAATATACTGTATATTATAAGTTTCTATCCTGGTGTACCATACACTTTATTACATCTTGCTGTGATGTGTCTGTTCAAGTCCAGGGACTGGTTCTGCCCTACTATTCAATATATGTCATCATCACCTTATATGCATCCCACAACATTTACACTTGTACAATTTATTTTTAATATTATTATTATCACATATAATTCACAGAGTATATGTTTAGGGATCACTTTTAACATATTATATTTCACTCATTACACTTATATTTTTATTTTACTATACTACACTTTATTCACATACATAGTCCAACCATCACAAACATATCATCTTTCACATTCATTCCACTATATACATAATACACATATATACTACATATCGTTTTGTTATTTCTTCTGTCCTTGTCAACAACAACTATTGCTGTTCCTCTGACTTCAACAACAATCCTTGGTATTCATTCTTTCTGCAATGAATAAAAACAGGTATATAATCGTATTTAAACCTAAAATGATTCATATGTTAATTATCAAGTGGGATACGGGGTGGTCTTGTATTCACTGTCACCCATATTCTCCAACTCTTGAGTTTTTTAGAATTTCTTGATTTTTGAATTTAATATCACTAATTACTAATGTAGAACTCTAAAAAAAAATTTATTATAAAATTTTATTTTAAAATTTTATTTAAAATTTAAAATTTCTTTAAAATATATATTATTAACCCCCTCTGGACATCATAATTGTTATTTTAAATCATCTATTAGTAGAAAAAAAAAATTATTTTAAAATATCCTCTTAATATCATTTGATCATTTATTGAAATAAAATAAAACTGCTATATTAATGAGCTATGTTTCATCTTTTGCAAAAACAGTGGTGCTCTCATAAACCTTTCCATAGCAATCAATGTAATAAGGAAACACCATATCTATGGAAGGTTTGAAATCATGTAATTAGTGATGCAATAGTTATCTTTCAATTATGTATGCAAATTAACCTGTCTATAAATACTGTGGGGTCACAACCAATGGGTAGCCCCTGATGAAGTCATCCTTGATGATGAAACGCGTAGGGCGTGGCTGAGACGGAGGAGGCACTTTCCCACTGAACACAGTAAATTGTGGATGCAGCATTGAGAGCGGCGAGCCATACAAGAAGGAGCTGGCAGATTTCCACTATCCCTGGTGGACCAACAGCAAGAACGAAGCAGACACAGTCCTTGGTTCCCGGAGGGATTTCCTGTTGCGGGACACACGCCGGGAGGACGTCATTTCCGGCGAAGGAGACTGCGCAACACGTGTGTAGGAGAAGACTCCATTGCTGATCGAGACGCTGCCAGTGGCTTATGAGGGCCAATCTCATAAATGCTCTTTATTATCTTCTGATTTGTGAGTGGGCATTTGTCTGTTTTTTAATGTTCCATAAAATGATTGTTTTACTTTAATGCACTAGGT
>WSYH01012379.1:3192-18901 GCA_036426205.1 Ascaphus truei | reverse complement strand
CCCATCCTGCAGAACGTAAATAAATGGAAATAAATGTAAATAATTGCCGCGGACTTAGAAGCACCTCACGGCGCCCACAATGGCAGTAAATATTATTACACCTGTAGGTCTCTAAGTGACAGTTTTAAATGTATCTAAAACATTCTCTCTTTGAAGAAACAGGTTAATGACATTTTTATGCAGCTCTGAGGGATTGTAGTGTGGTCTGAAAATGTATAATTATATTGGCATGTGTAGCCAACAGCAAAACTGCTAATATTATGACGTTTAATAGGGCTATATAACAAATATCCCTTAGATTAAAAAAATTGAACGAAACTAGAACAAAATAACTGCTCCAGATATGCATACACAATCTAGTTGAAAGGATAGTTTTCTTTTAATTAATAAGGTACTATTTGCTGCAATGGGATTACACCAGCGTTGTATGTAGAAATCTTGGATACTGCACATAGGGCCCAAAACTATTGTGTATGTTGGCTGAAGTGGCAAGTATGAAATCATGATTTTAAATGTACTTATCATGCCTCCCTGGAGCCAATAATTCCCATTAAAATGTAAAAAAGGGTTGTATTTCATTTAAGTTTACAAGAGGGAGAGCATGAATGTGAACAGTTTACGCTATATAAATATAAGGATCCTGTTCATAATTTAGTAGAAAACACACAGCGTAGCACACCGCTCACTCTTAATTTAAGCAATCTTAATATATCATTTTCTGGTGTCTGTTTATTGACACAAATGAGTGCCACCAATGTACAATAGTTCATAGATGTGACAAATTGGATGAACCCGTGATAGAGTCACGAGAACATTCAGAAGGGTACATTTTTGGTGCACATCACAATAACAATTTTTTTATATTTTTGTGGAATACATATAGTGAAAAACCAAAGGTTAAAAAATAATCTAAAGTGAATAATAAATTATTATTAAAATTGACACCAGTGCTTTCGCTGTTGGCCAACCAACTTGTATGTTCACAGCTGGTAGTTGTGACTTTGCAACACTGTGAGGTATGAATGTTTCACAATAACAATACTGATTTATCTCCTGCTAGATATAATCTAGTTAATTTGTACCTCTCACGTTAGTAAAGTTGAAGTCACTCATACAATATATTTCTAGCCAGTACCCAATTGGCATATACCAATGGATATTTTTGTTGTCACAATGGAGTGATCATAAGCAGCAAACGCGTGTAGTACAGGGTCACAAGAGAAATAGCAAGCATACAATGTTAATTAGAGGTATAAGGATGCACATTTGATCGATGGGAGTCCCTAAGCTGCTAAGCTGCATAGATGATGTGTTTGCTTCAAACAGCACGCTCCAACATCGCGTCAACTTGTACTGGGAGTTCCTGTATCTAGTGACAATCCCGTATAACATAAATTAATTGACAAGTGGCATCCTAATCCCCATCCAGTACTCAATACACTGTAAAATATTAGCTTAATTAGTCCGCTACAACTCTGCTCCACTGCCGTACACAGCCCTGCTCGACCATCGTGCACTCACCGGCTGTGGCGGAATCAGCTGCATTGTGTGTCGATGACGTCACCCCCTTCACTATGCCCACCGCCTACGCGTTTCTCTCCAGGCGGAACTTCGTCAGGGGCAGGTGGATACCGGACTATCGCTACTCACCACATATTTTATAGCCATTAAAGCACGCGTTCACATGTTAATACACATTTACAATGTAATCAGCAATGCTGATATGCTTAACATATAATGATCGCTGCATCATGGTTACGTCCATGATGTTGATAAAACACTATATACGATTTTATATTTAATGAATAAATGTAATGATCAATTAGCAACATTAGTTTATGACTTTTAATGAACCCAGCCTATATACGGATAGCAGTGCAATACTACACTTTTGTCCACTGAACAGGATGGTGTTCACGTGGGATAAGATGAAGCAAGTCTATAAATCCACATTAGTACAGAGAACAGCACAGTGCCCAAATGAGTCATTTATTAGGTTGGAATTGCTGCTACCACCAATTGATTAAAGAGAGGGATGGGGCTAAATTGCGGACACCCACATAGCTATGACACATCAAACTCACTGATGATATGAGCAGATAGTCAATTGTGGGTTATGATTGACATTTTAAATGAAGGGGGTGAAGGTAAAGCCTTCATTAAGGCCATGTGGATATAAAGTCTTTAAACAATATATCCACTCTGCTTCTCTTTGTAGAAGTTTACGATCAATATCCCCTCCTCTGATGGTATTCTTGATGCGATCTATCCCCATAAATTGGAGGCATCCAAGATCACCTCTGTGCATAGAATTTACATGGCGTGCTACTGGAGTGTTGGCTTTATTAATAACAGCGTTGACATGTTCCAACACACGTCTGCGTAATTCGCGTGTTGTTTTGCCTACATATCTGCGTCCACAATCACAGTTAATGAGATAGATGACATTAAAGCTTTTACAATTCACAAAGTGTCTTATTTCAAATTGTTTTGACTTATCGTCATTATCAAAGGTTTTTTGTGGTAAGCAGGTATTGCCACGCCTTGCAGCTTCTGCAACGGAAGCATCCTTGTGGTGGATTAGGTAACCATGTTTTAGATATTTTAAGTTGATGATGACTATGCACTAAGGCATCTTTCAGGTTTTTAGACCTTCTACTGGTAATGCTTGGTGTATCATTAAGCACAGCGGATAGGTCACTATCTGATTTTAAGATGTGCCAATATTTGGAGAATATTCGTTTAACCTCATGCCATCTTTGACTATAGGTGCCAATACATCTTATTTGAGTATCTTTTGCTTTCACATTTTGAGCAAGTAGAGAGTCCCTATCACATTGTAGAGCCCTATTGTATGCCCTATGTAGATTTTTTAAAGAGTAGCCTTTATCCAGAAACCTATTTTTAAGATCTTGCGATTGTGATTTGAAATCTTGTAAGGTTGAGCAATTACGTTTTAATCGTAAATACTGCCCAAGTTGGTTGGCAACAGCAGAAAGCACTGCGTGTCAGTTTTAATAATAATTTATTATCACTTTAGATTATTTTTTCACCTTGGTTTTTCACTATACAGTATGTATTCCACAAAAATATAAAAAAATTGTTATTGTGATGTGCACCAAAAATGTACCCTTCTGAATGTTCTCGTGACTCTATCACGGGTTCATCCAATTTGTTATATCATAATTTAGTAGGCCTCATCACTCAAAGGAGCTTATGCATCAAGACTTAAAACACAAAAATGATAAGTCAATAAAGAAGTATTAACAAAACAATTACAAGGGCGCACTGAAGCAGCGTCACTACAACACTGCAGTTTCAAATATACTGGAGAAAAGATAATGGTAGCACAGCAAATCAATAGTCGCAGGTTACATATCAGGCATAATACATTTCAATTTGCATTGTTAGGATTATTCAGGAAAGATGAAGAGATTATAGCATTTCGGATCAATTAACCCTTCATAAGGTTGACATCAAGTCTACTTTAAGTACTGATATTGAGGCTGAGAAAGGCATTTTGAACTCAGCATTAATATATGCATTAATATATCATAGTATAGAGCAGCGGTGCGCAAAGTGGGGGGCGCGACCCCCAGGGGGGGCGGGAGAATTGTGCTGGGGGGGCGCGGGCAGTTGCAGAGGCCCGCGCTCTTCCCCCAGCATTAAATTAAATGCCGGGGGATCGCGTGAGGCCTCTGCAACTGTTTACTTACCGGGATTCAAGTCTGTGTTGCGTCGCCATGGCACACGCGGCGTCAATAACGCCGCGGCACCATGTGACCTGACGTCACACGCCCACGCAGCGTCATCTGACGCGATAAGGTAGGCAGGGGGCGCGAGAGCCGGGGCAAGAGACAGGGGGGCGCAGCACAAAAAGTTTGCGCTCCCCTGGTATAGAGTACACTGCTTAATAGCTGCCTATTGCTCCAGAAGGTGCAGTCAACATATTTGATCCTAATATAACCTGTACATTTTATATATATAATATATATATTAATATATATATATATAGATCTATATATATATCTATAATATATACATATACCTATACATATACATATATTATATACTATACATATATATATATACATATACATATACATAATAACATATACATATATATATCTTATATATATATATATATATATTATATAATATATATATATATAAATATATATCAACACACAAAAATTTGCCTGCCACAGAATGAAAAATAAAGAGTATCTAACTTAGTAAATACCGGAAAAATAAACAATCCACTAAAGGTGCTAGGAACAAAGATATGTGAAAACAAAAACAGAAAAAAAGTGTTCCAAAATAGCACTCAGATGTACTCAAAATAATATAAACATACAAATTTATTGAAAGCCTCACAAGTAAACATATATGTTAAAACAGTCCCTGATGCCACACTCACATAATATCAGTAAGAAAACCCATACAAACAGTAACATGTATGAGAAAGGTAAAGAGATGGAATATAACCTCCTATACTTGAGAAAAGGGTCTGGAATAGACCCTTCCCCCATTAAAACCAGCTGGTTCACAGTATGTGATATAGATGAGAGATGTATAATTAGATCAGATTATAGTAAAACATAGAATATGCAGCAGTATGAGGTGAAAAAGCACACAAACCCACTTAACCCTAACAGTCAAAGAACCCCCTAACAATGTAATCCCACTAAATTAAAGTGACACCACTATCAGGTAACAGTTGTGACAAACTGAAAAAATAACAGGGAAGAGGGTCAGGGGGTGAGGGAGCTAGACAATAGACCTCATGTAACTATGCTACTGCAATGAATCAAGGCAAGTGAAATGCAAGATAAAGCTATGCAACAATTATGAAGAGAAACCTGATCAAAAATACATAGAACAGCTCAGCAGTACATCAGGGTGAGGCACCAGGGAGTACAGACATAGCCCCAACAACCGTTTCGCACCCTCGCTTCTTCCGGGGGCTTAAAAACTGGATGCCAGAATAGTCTATTTATAGCACCACAGCTGAGGCTTTCTCCAATGGCAGAGCGTTGCACGGTGGACCTGCGCATGTATCAGATTACTGTATTCACAGTGGAATTGCGATCTATTCCAGACCCTGTTTTTGTTTTCATATATTTATATATATTTAGATATCATTACATACAATATCATACATAGACCAAACATTTAAACCTTAGGCATGTAATATAGTCCTTGCTGCTGTGCGTGCAGGCATGCGCCCGGCATTGCACGTGCACGTGCCATTCATGTTTAGTTGCTAGGGTGCAAGCGGCGATGCGCACAGTTATGGGGCGTGACTCTGACATCACAGTGTTAGGCCACGCTGTGATTGGTTCGCGGCATGGCAGCAGCGCGAAAATACAATTAATTATATTTTCCCTGGTCTGCTACGCCACACTCACGGCCGTGCACACACGCGCGTCTGAAGTATAGCAACTGCAGGCTCATACCCTGCAATTATAACTGATGCGCGCGCACGGTAGTGCACGCACTATATTACACGCCTTATGAAGACACCCTTGCACTTTATGTTGTATTTTCTTCGGAGAGTGTGAAACACATTAACGTTTATTTATTTATGGAGCTCACAAATATAATGTTTTTCAAGTAAGGAAGGATCTGATTTCATTACATATTTATATGAATGTAAATAACAGAGCCATGTATCTAGTAGAAAATACAGCTGAAACTAAACATCTTTCTATCTAGTTTTTATACTGGAAGCAAATGTTGACAAAGCTAATTGACCAAGACCTCTCAAAGGTTTCATGACCTTTCATTTCAGACCATAATGCTTCCTACTCCCATACTATGCTTCTCTTCTACATACACAAATTCTCATTTAGTTACCCAGACAAGAAAACATTTTATTCTGCAATGTTATCGACCAGCAAAAGTATAACAAAAAAATCCAAAGTGTTAACTGGCTGGACCAAACATTTTTGTTTCTATAGGAGTGCATAACTGTCATGCTAGTAAGAATTAAGGATGACAAGGACCCATTGGATAATACACTTGTACAATTTCTAAGCGTTTAAAAACACTATTCCTGGCTTAGTTGGATTTAGTAATATGATCTAAATAAATTCTCTACTGTAAGGGAAAACAGGTATTATAATACCTGAACAGAATGTTTTTTCTATTAAACTTCCCCTATGGTACTGTATGGAAAGGTTGTAGTTGACATGCAACTTTACAACGTAAAGCTTTATCTAATGGAACTGTGCCAGCACTGCCCCTCAGGATGGTAACTGAAATACATTACATAGTGCACCTAAGGTTAAACTGCTTAATAGCAATACATTCTCTCTAAGATAACAGCATCAGACAAGTTTAAGCTTTAAAAAAATTCAGGACATGCTTAATGGCATGTGTAACAGTTGTTATGTAATGCTATATATTTACTAGAATGGCCATTTGAATTGCAGTATGTGGGGCGAACTAGCAGACCACTAAAGAAAACTAGGAGAACACACACATACATACATACATACATACATACATACATGTGTTGAGTCAGTGTGTGGGTGTGTGGGTGGGTTGAGTCAGTGTGTTGAGTCAGTGTGGGTGGGTCAGTCAGTGTGTGGGTGGATGGGTGGGTCAGTCAGTGTGTTACAGTCAGTGTGTTGGGTCAGTCAGTGTGTGTGTGGGTGGGTGGGTCAGTCAGTGGGTGGTTGGTTGGGTTCAGTCAGTGTGTTTCAGTCAGTGTGTTCAGTCAGTGTGTGGGTGGGTCAGTCAGTGTGTGTTTGGGGGGGGCGGGTGTGGGGCTCGGGGAGGGGGGGGTGTGGGGCTCGGGGGGGGGGGGTGGGGCTCAGGGGGGGGGGGGGGGGGGGTGCGGCGGCGATTAGGACAGGGGCGGTGTGAGCGGAGTGGCGTCCATTACGTGACGTCACTTCCGTTACACATTTCGCCCCACATCATCCAGTTTTATCCCATCAGAGGTGCCACTAAAGAAGTTTCACTTCAAAAAATATTTGTCCAAAATATTCAGAGAGCTGCAACACATGCATGAATATTGCACACCCACAAACATATACTGTACACACACTAATAGGTATATACAGTACTGTATATGGACTGGGTTCCCTGGTTTGGCTTTTACCTCCTTGGGAGAAGGGAGGTTGCTGCGGAGCCAGGTGACTAGGCCTGGCCAATGGAGTGTTAGGATTACCTGCTGAGGCAGTTGTACAGTTGGTGCTCTGAGGGCTTGTGGGCAGTTGGAGCTGGAACACAGCTAGGGGAGGTTGTATAGGTAGGTGCAGGGTCTGTGATCCAGAGGGCCCCAACTCACCCTAGAATGTGGTTGCTTTAGGGAAGGCCCTTCAGTTAGGGATCCTGCCCTTTTAGGGATTAGCCATTTTAGGGCCAAAGTGGTTTCATTTGAACTACTGTATTTCTGCTGCAGTCTGTAACTAGACTGCCAGAGAGGGAGCGACCAGCATTGCGGAAGTTACTCCAGAGGGAGAGATCCCATCCACCGAAAGATATCGTTGGGTCGGCGGATCCCCTGCTTCTCGTTGTTAGTGCGTCAGCAGGTACCGTTCGCAAAACGTGCAACTGCATCTATACATAAGGCACTGATCAAGCCTAGAGGGGTGGGCATCTTTTGGGGACACTTATTGGGTGAAGTTACCAAAGGACACCTCTGTACCTGTGGACACAGTGTGGGGATACACAGTGGTGGGACAATGCCCTGCATGGCGAGGTATAGCTGTAGCTATTAGTATTGCTATTGCCTGTATGTGGTTTATGGCTATTGCTCACAGTAAATGTTATTATTGTTATTCTTATAATCTGTGGACTGTTATTAATAGTTCTTGCTCAGGGTAATCCCATCCAATGCAGGTGGAGGCGCTGCCACTCAGTATATTCGTTACCCCAGGCTCCCAGTAGCGGAGGCTCATATCCCTGTGAGCCGACAGGTACCGCCAGCACTAAAAGACCCTTCACATTAGAGGGAAAAAGGGCTACATGTATAAGAATTAACATACAACAAACTTACTTTCATCAGAATTAGGGAAAGAAAAAAATATGTGGTAGAATAAAATGCATCTCACAATAATAAGTACCTTTATTTTGTTTTTTTTGCATTGTTTTTCTGTGCAAAACAGTTTGTCATTTAGATACACTATACATACATACACTACCCCCCCCCCCCCTACAAACCCCCACCACCCCCCCCCCCCCCCCCAAATTAACACACGCACACACACACACTACCCCCAAAAAACTACGAGAAATCCAAAATAAAATATTCTGCTCACACACACACACACAAAATGCAAACAGTTCAATTATAAAATAATTTAAAAAAGGATAGATTCACTTAAGAAAGCTCAAGAACAGTGGTTTTAAAGTAAGGCTGCGGCCATAGTGTGCACGTGACAGAGCGCAAGCAGGTGCGTGTGCCTTTCGCCTGAGCGATTTGTGGACTCCATTCACACGCGTGACGGGGAGGTGTGGCCGTCAGTCCCAACCCCACCCAACAATCAGACTACCCGTTCCGCAATGGGCCGAACTCGAGCCCCTGGGAGACATCAGACTGTTCGGTTCATGCGGTCATGGCAACAGATTGCCCTATCTACCTTCTTAATAATGGAGTTCCCTACCACCACAATCTTTCTTTGCATCTGAGTATCCAGAGTCACCTCTGTGCCGGAGGAACTATTCCCCAGGCTGCTAGAGGAATTGGTCTCCCCCAGCCTTGCCGTTCCTGCCCTGACACCCCCAATATCTTCACTTAATCTGGCAAATCTATTGGGATGGGTCAGCTCAGAACTGTTACCCAGCTACAGTACCTACCTGCTCCTCACTCAGTTCCACCATCTGCACCACTAGTCCCAGCAAGGGCCTGCTCAGTGAGCACTAAACTCCTTTGGAGATTGTCATTGTCCCTCAATATTGCAAGTTGCCACTTCAGATCAGCAATCTCTAACTCTAAAGAGACCACCCGCTCACACTTCCCACAGTGGTATGCTCCCAGCTTTCCAAGTACACATACATGTCTCCTACTGTCTCTGTACGTTCTCCCTACCTACCAATTAGATTGTAAGCTCCTCGGAGCAGGGACTCCTCTTCCTTAATGTTACTTTTATGTCTGAAGCACTTATTCCCATGATCTGTTATTTATATTATCTGTTATTTATTTGATTACCATGTGTATTACTACTGTGAAGCGCTACGTACATTAATGGCGCTATATAAATAAAGACATACAATACAATACAATGTGAATTGGGTGGCATTTTCATTCGTCCTCATTGTTGCAACTATGGAGTTATACATGCTAATAGTTTACTGTACTTCAATATAATATGCCCTGTTGCACTCCTTCCCTTTCCAAACTGCATCAACACTAGGGCCAGGGACCTCCTCGCCAACCTGCTCCTGGCATTGCCAAGCTGGCTATATATAAGTCCACGAAGCAGCGCTTGGATGGGAAGGTATCCCTCACCTGCCAGGCTCTGTTCCGGGTGCTGGTGCGCTCCCGTATCCGAGCCGAGTTCACCCACGCTGTGGGCACTGGGCAGGTACCTGCATTTACCTCCCAGTGGGCGTTAAGCGGGGTGCTCTGCTCGGTATCCCCCCATCTGGTTTCTTTTCAATGACACGTCCTCCTTTTGTGCACTTTATTTTTAGTTTCAGTGCACTGGCTTCCGTTTTATTTTGTCTCCATTTTAAAGCCTTTTCTTTTCTGGTTGGTACCAGATGTATTTCACCGTTTGTCTGGCTTCGCCAGTCAGTCCGTTAAAAGATTTAAAAAATATATCTGGTTCTAACTCCACACTTGCTACAAACAGTACTTGAAATCAAACAGTAATTCAGTCACACAGATCAGGACATGCAAGCTCAGGATACGTTAGCAATCAACTAACCCCACCCACTGCAGGCTCAATCAGGCAGGAGAGAAAGAAAAAAGTTTGTTACAGACTATCGATTCTCCCCCAATGTTTTTTTGTTTGTTTTGTTTTTAATCCAGTTGATTTATTTTTTATCTGGCAGGCAAGAGGTGCAGATATCCCAGTTCCAGGGGAGCCGCCAATGCCTGCAGAGCTGCCACTGCGGTCCTGCGGCAGCACTGCCAGCATGAAGGTCAAGAATGTGAAAAAGTAAGTTTTAATAGCCTTGAGTTGGATGGGAATATTGTTCCAGTACAAAGGTCAGAGAATTGTTTGAAGCATCAAATGCTAAATCTCTGAAACAGAACCAAAGATATGTTTTTGTGGCAATGATTTTTTTTTTGTGTGTGTGAATTTATTTTGTGTCCATCTATTTTACATTTTGTAATTGAAATGGTTTTATTGGTATTGTTAGAAATATATCTCCGCCGATGTCAAATTATATAGGATGTTAATTTCCTTTGCAACCACCAGCATGTTTTAGTGTTGTCACTGATAAACATTGCATTAGAATACTTCTGGATCACAAATCTTAACAGATACAAGGTCATCAGTCTCCAGGCAACCAATTAATCCAAAGGTTGTATTTGCAGCTGTAAAGACACTGCTTTGAAGCAGTTAAACCGCTGTTCTGTAGTATTTCTCTTTTTGCCTGGTATAAACTCTTTATCTCCGAACTCTGAAAGTAAACAGGAATACAGCCTTCAAATTATGTGCTTTCAGGAAGCCTGGATAATCCATCCGTTTTTGACGAGTTTTTGAAGGCTAGTCACTGCACCAAGGCGTGTTTTCTGTATAAATATGGGTCACAGACCTGCAGACTTTAAACAAAACATCAAACAATCAAATCCTAATCTCATCTAAAGATCAAGATTCGTGTAAAAGAAAGAAGATTGTATAATTAATGTGTCTAACCTTAACAATGAAGCTTTATCAACGCCTTGTTATGTTAAAAAGATATAGGATGAAATCTGGAGTAATTTCATTTTTAACAATTGGGGCAAAAAACTGTTTATAACCCGTTTGAAAAATATTAACAAAGTGAAAATCAAATATAGTGTATACGAGGGGAGCGCAAACTTTTCCTGCTGCGCCCCCCTGTCTGCTCCGGGGCTCGCACCCCCCCTCCTAGCTTGCAGCTGCTTCAAATGACGCTCCGGGGTCATGTGACGTCAGTTCACGTGACCCGCGGCATAATTTAACGCCTGCCACGTCACATGACCCCGCCGCGTCATTTGATGTGCGTTACCATGGAGACACATCACAGCATCTGAATCCCGGTAAGTTTTATTGTTGCAGGGGCCTCAAGCGATCCCCCGGCATTTAATTGAAATGCCTTGGGGAAGAGTGCGGGACCTCTGCAACCGCCCGCGCCCCCTCAGAAAAATCTCCCGCCCTCCCATTTTGCGCACCCCTGGCGTATACAATGCCAAGACAGTGGCCCTTATTTATTGAGCTTCAAAATGGTTAATCACACTGCGATCAGCCGAAAACTGCCATTGATTTTAACTGAGTTTATTGAAAAGGGGCCATCATTTTTTGAGCCATTAGGTCATGAAACTGCTCTTATTGTGTTCGCACTGAATGGTTAAGTATGTCTTCTCTCTGTGCCTGGTTTGGGTTTCAAGGAAGGCATGGATTTTGAGTTGACAAAGTTGGCGTGAGCATCACTATTTTATCCCTTTCTTACAAGTTTCTTCTTTCCCCGTTGCTCAGGTTATCCTTCACCAAGGGGCACTTCCCAAAGCTTGCAGAGTGTGCTCATTTCCACTACGAGAATGTGGACTTCGGAAGCATACAGGTAAAATCCCAATGTCTTACATTATTGCTTTGAAGAAGTCTGTGCAGTCAAAGGCACTGGTAGGGTGACCATATTGAATCATGTTTGTAGCTGCAACAGATGAAGTGAAAACTACTAACCTGTCTTGGACATATACTCTTCAGCTTTGCTTTAAATACTAAACTAATCTTTGTTCTGTAAACCAATTCATATATACAATACATGACCCACCCGCAGGTGATTGTATCCCTACAGTAAGTACACTTGCCCCATAGTCTCATTTGAACCATACTTGAAGACCTCATCTTCAGTTGACTTTCATAAGGTCATCTAACTCGTCAGTTAATACTAAAATCTCCATCTTTAGGTAATGTGTAATATTAGTGTAGTAATTAAATATTTATCTATTTTACAAGCCTCTAGCTGCATAAGTCTGCGTCCCCGCTAGCGCTGAGCGAGCGGCGCTTACTTACATATATATATATATATATAGATATATGCAAGTCCCCGCTCATGCTGTGCGCGCATGCTCGTGCGTGGGCACACGCTCGTCCGCGCTTGGCGCTTAAGTAAACAAAATAACTATTTTCCCGCGCACTCAACTACCCGCAATGCCCCCCCTCCCACGCGCGCGCATACATGCAGGACACCCGTCACTCATGCTTGGAGCGCTCTTCAAGCATGAGCACGCTCAGCACCAGCGGGGACTCAGTCTAAGATCGAAGATAGTAGTGAGAGTATAACTGAACCATGAAAAAGTATTAGCCCTGGTGTTTGCTCCATGCTGCCACAAGGTGGCACATGCACATTGAGAAGAGAACTGGTATTTTTAAATAAATTCAGATGTATGCAAGCAGTATCTTAGCCACCAAGAGGGTAATGAAACTAACAGAACAAACTAGGATCCTATTTTATGCTTCAGATTTGAAATTGTATTTGTTAAAAAAAATATTTGAAAAGTTAAATGCCCAAGTTGTTTATTAAATAAATATTTAAAAAGTGTGCTTCCAAGAAAGTTATTAGCCTGACCTAAAAATGATGCATACAAGTTATTATAAATAAGCTTCCAAGTGCCTTCTTCTAGTGGTTTGGATAAGGACACGGGTGTAGAAAGTGCAGATTTACAGTATAGGTGCTATATTGCTCTATATTTTAGCTCATATGATTCTCTATGTTCTGCAATATAAGTGTATATAAAATATGTTGCAAGTCACACCTATATACTGATGTCATGATGTCATGATGTACTTTGTGATATGCAAGTAAAGCAAAAAGAGTCTTGTTACGGATACCGAGGCACTGATGATCCTGCATTTTGTAACATTTGTGGTATGACCAAAGCTCATAAGGATAATTTTGTTCAGATCTGTGTGTATTGCTGTTATGACTTTGCCATGTTTATTAAAGCCAGTCTAATTTAGCATCAAAACGAAATAATGGCAGTGATAACCGTTACATCCTGTGCTGATGACTAACTCACACTGACCACACAGAGACATTGACCATTGATCCACTGTAGATGCGGTTGAAAAAAGACGTACATCCATCAAGTTCAACCTATGCTAAATTTAGACAACAGATACTGTATCCTATATCTATACAGGCATACCCCGGTTTAAGGACTCTCACTTTAACTACACTCGCGAGTAAATACATATTGTCCAATAGGCAAACGGCAGCTCACGCATGCGCCTGTCCTGAACAGCAATACCAGCTCCCTACCTGTACTGAAGCTGTGCATAGTGGGGAGACTGTAACAAATGCGTTATTTACATCAGTTATGCACGTAAATGATGATTACAGTACAGTATTTGCATCAATAAGTGGGAAAAAGGTAATGCTTCACTTTAAGTACATTTTCACTTTACATACATGCTCTGGACCCCATTGTGTACGTTAATGCGGGGTATGCCTGTACTTACTTATTGATCCAGAGGAAGGCAAACAAAAAACCCCAGAGTCATATCATCCAATGATATCTCATAAGGGGAAAAATAAATTCCTTCCTGACTCCAAGAATTGGCAATTGGATTAATCCCTGGATCAACATCCTTCCCATGTTTACTTATTTAGTATATCCTTGTATACCTTTCCCATCTAAAAAGATGTCCAACCTTTTTTTGAACAAATCTATTGTATCTGCCATCGCAGTCTCCATGGGTAATGAATTCCACATTTTAACTGCCCTTACTGTAAAGAACCCTTTCCTTTGTTGCTGGTGAAATCTCCTTTCCTCCAACTTAAAGTGATGCCCCCGAGTCCTTTGTACTGTCCTTGGGATGAAAAGATCTTTTGAAAGCTCCTTGTACTGTCCCCAAATATATTTGTTATAGTTATCATATCCCCTCTTAGACGCCTCTTTTCTAATGTAAATACATCTAATTTAGCTAGCCTCTCCTCATAAGTTAGAATGTCCATCCCCTTTATTAATTTGGTGGCTCGTCTCTGCACTCTCTCTAGTTCCATAATGTCTTTTCTAAGGAGTGGTGCCCAAAATTGTACCCCATATTCAAGGTGTGGTCTTATGAATGCTTTGTAAAGGGGCATAATTATGTTTACTTCCCTTCCATCCATTGCCCGTTTAATGCAAGATAAGATCTTGTTTGCCTTTGCAGCTACTTCATGACTTTGGGTACTATTGCTAAGCCTGCAAGATATGTGTGTGTATGTATATATATATATACAGTATATATATGTATATATATGTGTGTGTGTATATATAAAATTTTATATCCACATATATATATATATATATATATATATATATATATATCCCAGAATCCCTTGCTGCAGTGGAAGTGCTGTATGCTGGGTGATAATGGGGAAAGGTGGGGTTGAAATATTTATTATATACACACACATTATATACACACACACAAACACACCACACCACCAGTATTAGAACTCTTGCCTGGGAAATTCTGGGGCAGTCTCACAGTAAATGCCTCAACATTTCTGTGAGATTCATAATGGCCCATCGGATTAACACAGCAGAGATCCCTGCAGTCCCATTGTTCTAATACTGGTGGCTGCATCTGTATATGTATGTATACAGGGCCACTGACAGATTTCCTGGGGCCCAGGACTACAGTTCTGACCAGGCCCCCCACCACAGTCGGCGAGCCCCATTTCACACCTCTCGAGCCCCCTCTATTTCCCTCCCTCTTCCCATGTATTTCTCCCCTCTGTCTCACCTCTGTCTCCCCCATCCATCAATGACCCCACTCTCACTCAATCCCTGCCCCCATGTCTCACATGTATTTCTCTCCCCTGCGTCTTGCTCCCTCTTTTTCTCACTCACACCCTCTCTCCTCTCACTCTCCCCCTGCTTAATTTTCTCCACTCTCACTCAATTAATACTCACTCTTATTCCCTTCCCCCTCATACAATTCTCCCCACAAAATATATACCAAAAAAAAACACCGCCAATGTGAAAAACTTCCCACCCCAAAATACATACAAAACAATCCCCACCACCCCAAATATATTCAACTCCTCAAATATATACAAACCCCCCAAATACATAAAAAAACACCTCCCAATACTTTTGAAATCCCGCAATACATATATAAAAAATATATATGTAAACCCCCATACATATATATAAAAAAATACATATTAAACCCACCCAAATGCATATAAAACCCCAATATATATATACAGTGTTCGACAAATCACCCAAAGATCTACTCGCCCAACCCAAAAATCTACTCGCCCCTAGTCCCGCCCCCAACCCCGCCCCTAGTCCCGCCCCCAAACCCGCCCCTAGTCCCGCCCCCAACCCCGCTTTAAAATAAAATATATTAATAAAATACATTTAATAAATTCCTAGTCAGAACATTCGTTTTTGACATAAATGTATTTATTGTATTACATTATACTACAATTAGTCCTTGTTACGTGTGTGTGTGTAAATGTCGGATCTAGAAATAAAAGCCAGGTGTGAATGACTAGTTTCCTGAACCCCTTAACGAGAGTGTGGGAGAGAGAGAGAGAGTGTGGGAGAGAGAGAGAGAGTGTG